>WTXL01000089.1:0-129561 GCA_022376525.1 Russula vinacea | reverse complement strand
ATCATCCTGTTGTCTTCGTCCTCTGCAATCTTTGAGTATATGGAATAGAGCGGTAGCGAGCTATCATAGTCGGATTCTCCGAGTCCTCCAAATGGCTGATTTGGTGTTAATCGATGCTGGTAGTGGGGCCATCTACTATACCGTTAGACGGTTTTGAAATCAGTGGGGACAGATCAAAGTGGTGGGGAACACATGCCTGGCCCGCGCCGCCCAACCCCTCGAGATCTCTTGCGCCCGGTTTGAGACATGTTGTGTGAGAGTGTATATCAATGGACAAGTGGGAGAGCTGCTGCGGCGCTGGGCTGCCCCTGGTGTCCCCACCGACATCCAAACAATATCACGTGAAAGTCACGTGCACCGTTCGTTTCTCGCCATCGCGCGACGAGACAGAGGTTTCTCGTGCCCCAACACCCTCACAGGGCCTCACCGGCCTCACCTCAACGCGAGCGAGTTGGGTTCTGTCTCTCTCATGCCCAAAGCCACCCCCTCCCTTGCCCCAAGTGCAAGTGGAGGGGTTTTTCCCCTCCCCCCTCGGATTCAGTTGCCCCCACCGCCCCTCCTGCCCCAGCACCCCCGCCCTTGCGTTGACACCCTTGCCCCTCCCACCGTCTACACCCTGCTCCTCGACGTTCGACATCCTGCCCCTGCATCCCCATCCCCGTCCCCTGCGTCAGCACCGCCGTGCGTGCCCCTTCCGTCTGCGCCCTGGCTGCTGCGTGGTGTGTCTGCGCCCCCGGACCCTGCGTCTGCGCCATCACCCCTCCCCGGTGCTTCTGTGCCCCTCCCCATTGATCTGCACCCCCACTCCCCACACCTCCGCACTGCCCCCTGCGTTTGCGTGCGTGCCTGGATCCCGTCCCTTGCCCGAATGCGAGCAGAGGGTTTGTTCTTTTGTACTTTTTAGATAGTTTGTGTATATTTTGACGATAAAAATGCTTTCAAACATGATGAAAAAAAACTCATAAGACTTTGGATATTTGAATTGAATGACAGAATAGAATTCCGACATGATCACGTGACTTTGTTGGGTTCTTTGTTTGGCCTTGTTTGTTCTCTGGTTTCCATGCTCGCAATTAATTCAGCGCTCACTGTATCTACTATACCGTGACAATTTGAATGCCCAAGCATGTAATAAAAAGAATGTAATTCGGACAAAACTCCACAGCTCTCAGCTGTATACACACAGTCGACCACTAGCGAAAAAGAAGGGGAGGTGTTCGAGACAAAGAGATAAATCATTATGTCTAAATAAGAGCAGTGCGACAATAAACCAGTATATTAGCACACCCGTCGTCCACCCGCTCATTGTTATGGCCACCAAACACATCCTCATGTCGCACTGTACACACTGCTCCATCGTTGATGTGCAGCCAAGCGTCACCACCACCGCTCTCTCCGTTCGGGTGGAGCACGTCGACAGTATAGTGCCCGCCGCCACTGGCGGACTCGCCGCGGTGGTAGAGCACCCCATAGAGCTTGTAGCGTGGGGGCTCCATAGATTTTCTGGCCATCGGTGCCATGATTTCTGGAACGACCAAGCCATGGGGCATTCTTAGCGTTGGCCAGCACAGGGGGAAAAAAGGAGAAAATCGTACCAGTTGGGATTTCGAGCTCCGGCATGAACTGAACAGGTTTGTTTATCTCAACAATGCCATCCGCTGCCGCATTGTACACCAACCTCTTAAGGCGGAGGACGAGAACGGATGGAAAGACCTCAATGTGCACTTGCTGACTCGCCTCACTTGAGCTCGACTGGCTGACTCGCACAGGTTGGGGCCGCGAGACGTGTGCGAGGGCGTCTTGAATGGTGTGTACGGAATCAGGCTGCGAGATGGGTTTGGAAGTCTGTCAGCGGGACAAAAGTGCGGGTGTGAATGGGAGAAGGGAAGAGAAACGGACCTGTATGTCGAGCCGGAGTATTCGCCAGTCTTCGGCGGTGGCGGCATCAGGTTGTCTTGGCGCGCGTACAGTCAGATGGGACCTTCCGCCGAATATACGAGAGATAGACGACTCGACGGAACTTGTCTTCTCGTGTCCATGCATACATCAGCGACGTCGAGCTCAAAGAACAGAGATTAGCGCACCATGTAGTCTCGCTTTCCCACCTCAGTCTTTCCCACGGCTGATCGAGTCTCTCCCTCGAGTTCGACACTTGGAGCAGAAGCCGGCTTGTGGGTGCTAATATAAGTGTAAAGCTTGGCCAACTCTTCGTCGAGCGCGTCAAGAAAAGCCCCTAAAAATACTTCTGCATCCTGCTGCTGGCCGTCCTTCAAGTTCACACGATAGCCAAACACGAATCAGAAACAGAAGGGAGCATCTTGGTTATGAGAACATACCAGCAACTTTTTGAGCTGCCTCTTCTGCTTCATCGCGTCATACATGTATCTCGGGTTGAACGAACCCACAACATCGTGCTCTTTCTTCCCCTCTTCGTGTCTCCTCTCCTCTCCCTTGTCAGCGTTCTGTTGTGACCGTTGTGTCACAGACGGCTCTTCCTTGTAAACGAATTCATCCAAAAGTTTAACCATCGCATCCACCAGCGGCGTCGCGCCACCACCAGTCTCCAGCTTTCCCAGGTCCCTGAACAAATTCCAGAACGGGGGGCAATGCACGAGTAGTTGCAACACGGCATTTGCGAAGCAATTATTCTCGCTATTCACGAGTCCACGTGCACGTAAGCGCGGCAGCAGCGTATCACTGTTGATTGGGAAGGATGTCGTGCCACTGAGGAGAGAAATGGGAGTTGAAATTTGTAAGGGCAAGGCCTGTCGCAGGGGTCTAGAGCCTGAAATGGCGAAGCCGACGACGGACGGAGCAGGATCCGCAGGAAGCAAGGAGTCAGATGTAGAAGCAGGGGCTACGTCCTGAGACACCAATAACTTGTCTAGAACAGATGGGGGGGATACTGGTAGTGGCACCAGAATAGGTGTGGGTCCGGGACAAGTAGACGAAATTTCGTTAATGTCTTGTTCGGCGCATGGTGGGACTATATCTTGCAGATCGTTGCCTTCCGGGGGATGAGACAACGTAGCGGTCGACGTAATATCTTGCAACGCAGCGACTACGGCACTTGGAGGCGGTGCATCCGTAAGAACCGGGGCATTATGAACTGGAAGGGTGGGTTCAGAGGCTGTAAGGGGCTGAGAGCTCTGTCCGATCTCACTGGCTATCGTCTGGCCAGACGGCAAAATCCATCCTGTGATGATGTTTGTTTCCTTGGCCAGTTGCAGAGCGGCGCTGTCGCCAGGTATGGACTGGTGAGGTGGGGCATAGGGGGAACCACCAGGTTGGGTAGGGAAGGGGACAGTACGCGAATAGTTATCTGGAATGCCAGCGGTCGAGGGCGGACGATGACTATCGACGTTGCAAAATGGATACGACCACGGTCGGGACAGAACCCGGTCGGAATCGTCGGTGGAAACGGAGAACGCAGTCGGGGCAGCATCGGTGCCTTGATGTAAGGCGACGTAAAGATGGCGGATCTCACGGAGAATCCGTGTGGGAGTACTGTATGGCCCTCGGTTCCTTGCTTCTCGCGCAATTTCGTTCCACAATGCACAGAAGTCATGCTGGAGTCCAGGAAGAGTATTATGTATGTCGAAATTGGAAAGAGGCGACAGAATCTCCGATGTCAATGAACTGGCATGGTTGGCTTGACGGGAAGCGTGAATTAAGATAGAAAGTAACACGCTATCCCCATGTGGAAGACTGTCCCGAAGGACGTCATCCGGTACGCCAAATTCTTCCTTGACGAGCATGGTCCACCGGTCATCATGTTCCCGCACGCGAGCTATGATGCGGGCTACTATCCGCCGTATCTTCGTGTCATGATCCCGGCCATTGCCCCAGAGCCTCAAAGCATGCCCTATTTCAACGGATTGCAGAGCTTCATCCCAGTGTCCATTGAAGGCCTTGTCGAGGATCGACGAAACTGCAGAGGGCCCGAGTGCCGCATGAGCTGCATTCAAGCAGATGATGAGTCGATTGGCTCGAACTGATTCGGAGACCAAGTTGGATAAGAAAGTGTGGTTCAAGAATTCATCCAATGCTTGTCGCAACCTCGTCTGAACTTGAGAAGAGAGGGGTAAAGCGGTTAATTTTGAGTTACAAAAGCCAGGGATGGAATCAAAGAACGTTTCCAATGCGGAGTCTTCATCCAGCGTAAGCAAGATTCGTTCCAATATCAAGGAATCGATCTCCGATGACGGTTTCGAAGTAATTTCTTCGGCTTCCCTCTGTTTTCCGTTCAAAATACCATCGCTGTAACGGTTGCGCAGATCGTGATAATGCTTTTTTGTATTATCGAGTAGGCCATGAAGGGGTGGTATGTAGGAACAAACTTGAAACACCCCAAAAGAAATGCCGAGATATATGTGCAGAGCCAGCAGAGAAAGAGGCGTGTGTAACAGAGTTTCACGTTCGAAAAATGCCACCACTGTTGCACATCCATATTGAAATACCATCCAGCCGACCCACCATACCACTGCATAGAAGACAGCACGGTTGGTATTGAAGAGGTAAATGAATCCACCTATGATGAAGAGGAGGAGAGAGAAATGCAGATATGCGTGAATAGGATTCGTTGCACCCCAGGTATGGTACGGTCCAGGAGCTCCTTTGGCAAAGAATGTACGGGTCCGTACTCGCTTCACTGGCGTATCCCATGGCCACCGAGTGACCTCGGTGTAGTGAACTGAACAATTCCGAATCATCGTCGCGCCCATGGCGCACGAAAGATTGACAACCAAGCTCAGGAACCAAAGTGAGTTCACCCAGACGGCATATCTTGGTGGAGAGAATGCAGGTGGTTTGGCCAAAGCAGATGGGGTCGACAGATGAGAAACATTTGGATTGCCGAAAACTTGAAGCTGATAGATATTCTCAAGGTAGAATGCGGAGGTGTCTTGCGAGTTCGGCCTGAGATCGGGGATTGTGATCGTAAGCAATGTACCAATGGTGGCAGCAAATAAACCACTCTGTGTTTTCCAGTTGATGTGAGGAGTCATCAGAGGACTACCATGAGTGCTCACAAAAATCAGGATCCCATCCGTGAAATTTTGGCAACGTTCAATCATCCTATCATCTTCGTCCTCTGCAATTTTGGAGTATATTGAGTAGAGCAGCAACGAGCTGTCACCTTTGTCGGATTCTCCTCCCAATGGCCGCAATGTTCGATTTGGTGTCGACCAATGCTGGTAGCGGGGACATCTACTATACCGTGTAGACGGTTTGAAATCAGTGGGGACAGATCAAAGTGATGGGTAACACATGCCTGGGCCCCGGCTGCCCAACCCTCGAGATCTCGGCGCACTATTTGAGACATTGAAGAAATGTTGTGTGAGAGTGTATACAGAAACCAGAAGGACCTCGATGGACAACTGGGAGAGCTGCTGCGGCGCTGCCACACTGACAACACGAGGCCAGCACCGCATTAATTCAGCGCTCACTGTATCAGTATTATACAATTTGAATGCCCAAGCATGTGATAAAAAGCATGTTAATCGGAGAAACTCCACAAGCTCTCAGCTGTGTACACGCAGTCAACCACGGCCTACCACTGTCAAGGTGACTGACTGTACGCCGTGTAGGGTAGTGAACGCGTCTGCTTGCTTACTCGGCAGATGAATGTTCTCCGACTCGAATTTTGGGCTCAGCCACACATACAGCCACTGGGGCCACGTGCACCACGCACCAGGTACCATGCCAGCCACATGCACCGCGAGCCCGCCAATGGCTGTTCAACGCAGCTCAGGTTATGTCAGCCTGGTGTGGTTTCCGCGCTATTATCAACTCCGCCTCCCGTCTTTGCCCGGACTCGGAGGTGATGCGGGCCGCAGACATGAGCCATCAAAACAAGATGACACAGCAAAGCGACCGATGCTTTTATGACACATGAAGCGAGCATACACCCACAGTGCGGAACTAACGCGGAGGGCGGGCATGTTATGGGGTCGGTACCAAGGACCAGCATGGTCATCAAGGGCGATCGATCGTGTACTACGGAGCATGGGTACCTTTTAAAACATGTCAAAGAGATACGAGCGTCGGAGAAAACGGAATTGTCATGAAGGAGATGTTCGAGACCAAGAGGAAAGTCGAATAGATAATTATGCCTGAGTAGGAGCAGTGCGGCAATAAACCAGCATAATAGCGCACTCGTCCTCCACACGCTCACCGTCATGCCCCCCAAACACGTCCTCGTACCGCACCGTGCTCACAGCTCCACCGTCAATGTGTAGCCAAGCTTCCCCACCACCGCTGTCTCCGCTTTGGTGGAGTACGTCGACCATATAGTGCCCGTTGCTTGCGGACTCACCGCGGTGGTAAAGCACCCCATACAGCTTGTAGCGTGTCGACTCCATGGATTTCCTGGCAATGGGTGCCATTGTTTCTGGACAAATAGAGACGACATGGATTCTTAGCTTTCGATAGCACGGGGAAAACAAAGGAGAAACTCTTACCGAGTGGGATTTCGAGCTCCGGCGGGAACTGAACGGGCTTGTTAACCTTAACTATGCCATCCGCTGCCGCATCGTACAGGAACCGCTCAAGATGGAGGACAAGAACCGATGGCAGCGCCTCGATCTGCATATGCTGGCCCATCTTGCTTGAGTTCAACTGGCCGAAATGCACCGGTTGGGGCTGCGAGATGTATGCGAGCGCGTCCTCAATGGTGTGTACCGAATCAGGCTGCGAGAAGAGTTGTGAGATTCGTCACGAGCAACTTACATACGTGCGTATGAAAGGTGATTACGCACCTGGATGTTCAGTTGGAGTAATCGCCAGTCTTTGACGGTGACAGTGTCAGGCCGGTTCGGTTCGCGTAAGGTCGAGCGGGACTTTCCACCGAATATGAGAGAGATGGGTGACTCAACCGAACTTGCCTATTCGTGTCCATGTAAAGTCAGCAACGCCAAGCTCGACGCAGGGAGAAAATGTAGAATTGGCGCACCGTGTAGTCTCGCTCTCCAACCTTAGTCTTGGCCTCGCCTGACCGAGTCCCTTCCTCGGTTTCTCTACCTTCAGACTAGACTTAGGCCTGGTAATAGAAGAGAGTAGCTTAACTAGCTCCTCATCAAGCGCCTCGAGGTAAAGACTTAAATACGCTGCTGCATCCAGCTGCCGGCCACCCTATACATAGTAGGTCAGCACGGATCAGTAACAAGGGCCACAACGTGGGCACAAAAACGTACGCTCATAAAAATAAACTGCCTCTTCTCCTTCAACGCATCATATACCTCCGTTGATGGGAACAAATTTACGCTGCCGTCCTCTTTCCTCTTACCCCTTGCGGTCTGGTGCGTCAGGGACGACTTCTCCTTGTAGGCGAATTCCCCAGGAATCTAACAGTCGCATCTATCAGCGGTGTCCCATCCCCAACAGTCTCTCCTCCCGCGTTGGCTCAGGTTTCTGAACAGCTCCCGGAAAGGTGTGCAATAGACGAGCGAATGTAGCACTGCATTTGCAAGGTGCATGTTCCATCGTTGACGAGCTTACGAGGGTAAAAGCGCAAGGGCGGGACTTGTGGGAGTGGAGGAGATTCAAGAGAGCTGAGGGCGGAAAAGCCGCCGTTTGAAGCAGAGTGCGAGGACTTAGAGATAAAGCGGGGCTTGCTTCATATTGAGAACAGGTTGGTGGATGTTGACACGGGCGCAGGTGCGGGCAAATAGACCGAATTCGACTGATCTGTGCCTGTGGTGCTACGTATGGTGAGGCCAGACCCTGCTGCTTATTGCTTTCCAGAGGATGAGATAACTTAGCGGCCCAGGTAGTGTCTCGCCGCACCACGGCTACACCACCTCGTGCGGACCTATCTGCGGGGAGTGTACTGGAAATAACTGGGAAAGTGGCTGCGGGAGACTGATAGGTCTCTCCGACCTCGTTATTTGTCAATGGATGTGGCGGTGGAGGTAGTCCAGTGAGGACGCGTGTTTCCTCTGCCAGTCGTAGAGTGGTGTTACCGTCAATTGTAGACTGATAAGGTGAGGCATCGAGCGAATAAATCGGTTGGGAGGGAGGAGGAACGGGACCGGATATGGTAACAGGACGTCCGGGTAATGACTGACGATGTCGCACAATGGATATGACGATGGTTCGAAAAGGATGGAGTCAAAACTGCCGGTGGAAGCGAAGGGTGGAGTAGGAGTAGTATCGGTGCCCAGATGTAAGGCAACGTAGATGTGGCGAATCTCACAGAGGATCTTAGCAGAAGATGTGCTAAAACCTCGGTCACTTGCTCCTGGGCAATTTCGTTCCACAATGTACAGAAGCGTGCTGTATTCCAGGAAGAGTATTGCGTACGTCAAATTTGGAAAGTGACGAAAGAATCCCCGAGGTCCAGGAATTGGTACGATTGGCTTGGCGGGAAATGTGAATCAGATGGAAAGCAACACGCTATCGCCATGTGCAAGACCGTCCCGAAGGACGTCATCCGGTATGCCAAATTCTTCCTTAACGAGCGTCGTCCAGCGGACATCACGTTGTCGTGCGCGAGCTATGATGCAGGCCACTATCCGCTGTACTCTCAGGTCATGATCCCCCTATGGTCCCAGAGCCTCAAGGCATGCCCGATTTCAACGGATTCCAGTGCTGTTCCAACGCCCGTCGAAAATGTTGTCCAGGATTCCCGAAACTGTAGAGGGTCCAAGTGCGGCATGGGCCGCATTCAGGCAAGTAATGAGCCGATCAGTTCGAACTGATTCTGAGACTAAACTGGATGAGAAAGTACGATCCAAGAATCCATCCAATACTCCTCGTATCTTCCTCTGAACCCGAAAAGAGAGGGGTAAGTTGGTTAATTTTGATTTACAGAAGCCAGGGATGGCATCAAAGAATGTTTCCAATGCGGAATCTTCATCCAGCGAATGCAAGATTCGCTCCAAGATCAGGGCATCGATTTCTGACGATGGTTTCGAAGCCATTTCGTTGGCTTCACTCCATCGGCCATTCATGAACCCTTTGCTATAATGCTTGCTTAGATTGTGATAGTGCCTCCTTGTATTAGCACGGACGCCTTGAAGGGGTATACAGGAGCAAACTTGAAACACGACATAGGAAATGCCGAGATAGATTTGCATAGCCAGCGGAGAAAGCGGTGTGTGAAATAGACTACGAGGCAAGACAAACGGCACTATCGTTGCCGTTGCATAGAATACTGCCATAATCCCGACCCAGGAACCCACTGCATAGAAAACAGTGATGTTGATATTGAAAAGATAAATGACGACACCGATGACGAAGAGGAGGAGAGAGAGATGTATGAAGACCGGATGATCAGTTGCTCCCGATATGACTTGCGGCCCTCCCGGACTTTCCGTAGCAAAGATTGCACGAATCCGCACTTGATTCTTTGACGAGTAATGTATCGGCTGAGCGACCGACATGTATTGAACTGCCCAATTCCGATACACCGTTGCTGTCATGGCACCCGAAAGGCTGATAGCCAAGCTCAGGCACCAAAGTGAGTTCACCCAGATGGCATAATTTGGCGGAGAGAATGCAGGTGGTACAGCCAAAGTGGACGGGATCGATGGATTAGAAGCATTTGGGTTTCCGGAAGCTTGAAGTTGATAGATGTTTTGTAGGTAGAATGCGGAGGTGTCTTGCGAGTTTGGCTTGAGGTCGGGGATTGTGAGTGTAAGCAATCCAGCGACTGTAGCGGAGAATAAACCACTCTATGTCTCCAGTTGATGTGCGGAGTCACCAAAAGACTAACATGAGGGCTCACAAAATCAGGGTGGCATCCGAAATACTTTGGCAATATTCGACCATAGTATTGTCTTCTTCCTTTGCAATCTTTGAGTAGATGGAGTACAGCAGCCGTGAGCTATCATTATCATCGGATTCTCGCGAGGGCGGCAATAGCTGATTCGGTGTCGGCTGATTCAACACCGACCAACTCGAAGTCGACTGACGCTGTTCGCGGGGGCTATCTAGTACTATACACGCTTGTGAACTCGGTGAGGACAGGTAAAGACGGGTGACACATGCCTGGCTCAGGGTTGCTGCCCTCCTCAAGATCTTGGTTCCCGGCTTGAGGCATTAACGGAATGCTTGACATGGTGTGCGTACAGAATAAAGGAGGACCTCAAGGCCTCAACGACTCCTTAGGAGGGTTGCAGCCGCACGCACAACATGAGGCCAGCACACGGGCAGTACAACCGCAGTAAACCCATTGCTTACCATAGCCGTGATACAAACTTGAACGTTGGGCGATTGGATGCCCATCTGGCAAAGAATGTCATTTGTAGAAAACTTTACAGCTCTCAGCGGCCGTCAGCGGCCGTGTATACTGTAAGTCATTACAGTAAGTTGCGGTCAACCAGGCTTACCGTGCCTTGATATCACGTGCATTCTTACTCAGCAGTGAAGTTCTCCGACTCAAATTTTGGACTCCAGCTCCGAGTGCAGTACCCTGCGCCCTCGATCGAACATCAGCTTCTCGGGCTCCTTTGGAAACTACTACCCCCATGCTTACTCCCCTGCGGATGACGAGCTGCATCGTGGAAAGACGCCCACGTTACAAAGACGCTAATTTCTTTCACTCTTACTGGGCAAGTTACTGGGTGTTAGTTTACTGCTCGAGGACAGATCACAAAGGCTATGTCAGGCTCGTGGGTTCCGCGCTATTTATAAACCGCGCCTCGTCTGTCTCTGCTGAAGCGCTGTCAAGGAGTCGTACCTGTGCTCTCCATGCTGTCTACGATCGTACGGTCGAGGATTAGCTCAGAGGAATGTAAACAAGTATGAGAACTCACGAAGAGCAGGATCCCCTTAGCGTCCTTTTGGTGGCGTTTGGCTCTCTTGTTGTCATCTTCCTCCGCCATCTCAGAATAAATTAAGAAGAGAAGCTATGGGCTGTCACGGTCACCAAGCTCATTCTGGGCTTGATTCTGAGGACCAACTTTACGCATATGGGTAAGGTCGACAAGCCGAGTGATGTCCAACATACTACCTGAGGGATTGGGCTGAGTATCAGCGCACGGGTAATGGATCTGGGAAAACTTGACATGCTCGGATTGATACTGTTTTTAGTCTATTACTTAGGTCCGTTTTCTTGATGTAAACAGCACAGCTAAAGGGCGTCAGCGCGTAGCGCTTCTCAAGATCGAAGATGAGGGTGCGTGTCCCGGGGCGAGCTTGCGACGGGTGGGTGGGCCCACCTGAAGCGGGCTGGCTGTTGTCGGACTGCGAAGCTCATCATCGAATTGCTTTGAAATTTGAACTCGGATAGCAGGTGGGCAAAAATAATATTAAAGCGGTAGGGAGGTTCTTTGAACCGTCCGAAGGGGAAAGCGATAGGATGGCGGCAGGGGAAGACAAAGCGACAGCGTCACGTGCCGATCTGCTCACAAAGACCCTGTTCTGGGCCTACGCTCATCGGCCCAGAACCCCCAAAGGTGCTGATGAACAGTTCTCGCACTGCCCTATACTATGACCCCCGAATTTCGCATTCAGTCCATCAAATATATCAAATGATGAGCGCAGCTGTCGAAGAAGCAAGACGATCGGCTTTTAGGAGGGGCAAGTTTTTCTTACTTCCATAACTTTGACTCGGACATGATACGCATCACTGCCAGTTTTCCCGCCGCACCGTCGCAGAGAAGCCCATCGCTAGGTGGGCGGCAGGCAGAACTTTCCCAAAGTCAAGTCCGCGACTTGGGCTGCATCATTCTCTAACAGTGATCCGACGGCTTACGGAAATACTCACGATTACATCAAAGGCACCCAGCTGCCCCAACGCTCGGCGCTCAACCCGTGAGGATTTCCAACACGGAAGGTTGCTTGACTCCTGGTTGTTTTATTCATCCTAATCGTCAGGTACGAGTGCGTCGAGCAGGTGTGTACGAGCGGAGGAGACGAGTCGTGCTCGGTATGTTTCTGTCGTTCACGGTGAAGGGCGGCGTCTTTGTGCCGCCGCGCGTCGTTGCCAATAGTGTCTCTGAGTCTGCATTGGTTGGCATCGAGAGTGTGAGAATGGCAAAGGAGTCCGAACAGATAGGGGGCTAACCAACACACAACAGCCAAGTCATCGTCATCGGCGTCTGCTTGGACCGCCTCTGCTTTGACGTCTGATAGATCTGATCTCTCAATCTCCCCACAGCACCTCCCCCGCCCCCGCCACTTTCGACTCCTCCCCCTATTGATGAGCAGACAGACAATCAATGAACGATCAGTGCACACGCCCCTCCCGGCCCTCCACATCGGCCCGCTGTTCCTACTCTGCCAAAACGGCCGTCGAAAATTATCACAGCGCTTGACGCTGCAAACAAATTGTCAATACCTCCCTTCACATACTAACCTCTTCCCAGTCTCCCACCTGCCTCTAAAGATCAAAACGAAACCATTCTGTTTTGTGCACAGTGCCACAGCGTGAAAAGAGTTGTGGAAAACAGGCGCGGGAAAGTGGGGAGCAATGAGCGAAAACAAAAAGTGTGGCTGATATCAGTTCAGACGTGCGAGGGTGCGCAGGAGTAATTACAAGTGTTTTATAGCAGTAAAATGGTGTCAGTCCTACTCAGTTGATGGATGGAAGGTAAGACAAAAACTACCAAAAAATTCGGTGCTGAGAGTCTGAGACGCAAGCTCGATTTGACTTTATTGTAACAAGGGGTGAGTGGGCAGGGGCCTGCAGGGAATAACGAAAGAAAAACGTTTCCAATACAACAAGTCTTGAAGCTTTGTGCTGTATCATAAGATGTCAGCGCAAACTGAAGTCGGTCCAAAACAGAGAGGGCTAAGGCTAAGGACTCGGAAAGGGGGATTCATCATCCATTCATGGTTTAGAGTCTTTAGACTCAGACGAGAACCTGGTGACAGCAAGCTGCAACATATTGATAGATCGGAGAGCCAGGCCATTATACTGCAAGTCACGTAGATACACACTGCTGAGGCCGTGCGCGTCCTTAATGTTCATCTGCATTAGCACCGATGCAATATCATCTGGCAGCTTGTAATGACGACAAAAGCTCTCCACAGTAAGTTTCCCATGGAACCCAGGGATGAGCTTCGCGGGAAGCAGGAAGCGGGAGTCCTTGTATTTCATGAGAGCCCATTGGAGCTCGTCATCTGACATCTTTTCCGCCATCACGGACACAGGCAAAGCCCCCAACGACATGAGTCAGTACCACCGTATGTTGTATGCGAACCGAACAGGAAAGAGGGGGAGGGTAGTATACACAAACCTGAGGGATGGAATCCGAGATCCTTGCTGAACTAATTCTTGAGGAACATGAAGGTGGCCCTGCTACAAAATAATGAGAAAGTCATTCTGAGACTTAGATAGTAATAAAGAGAAGAGCAACTTGACATGATTCCGATACGAACCAAAGCCTGGTTCCAGACTTATGATCGGTGTTGTCGAGAGTGAAGGGAAAGTTGTTGTAGGAACGGGGGGGCAGAACGAGATGACGAATGTCAAAAATTGATCGTCCAGGGAGGCAAACGTTTTCTGGAGCACGTCATTGCCTGGCCTGCAGAGACACGACACGTCAGCTTAACGACGCCTTGACAATAATGTGCGGCCAACCAAGAAAAAAGACGAAGAAAGAAAGCTGATACTGGCCTTATACAACCAAAGTCATCCTCGGGGGAATGATGGCCCCGGGTAACAGGGACAAGAATAGCAGCCTGTGATCCTTCTTCAACATTAGCACGTAGGTGATGAAATCGGATCTCGATAAATGTTCGTTTGAAACCCTTGGACCGACGATCTATTGTTCGTCCAATGAGAAGGTTGGAGTGCGTAGAAGATTCCGACTCGCACCGTATGATTCAAGAAACCGAAAAGGGAAATCGCAAGCAATATGGTGCCACTGGAATGATCGCGGCTTGTGGGGGATAAGCCACTTTCCCAAATACTCGCCATCAAAAGAGACATCTGCGCCAACGTCATAGCGCCGATGGTTACAAACAAATAGTTGGAACGCCTGCGAAGGATTTCAGCTTCCAGGGACACCGTAGCATGCGACACGTCGTAGGGCCGGACCTCTTTTGGTGGCGCCACGAAGGTGACAATGACCAAACGGGTCCCCGATTTCTCTTGATTAACAACGTATGGCATGTCCGGACATCTGAGCACCCCCTGCCTAGAGACGGCACAGAGAGCCAGGTCAGACTGTTCGATTACATGTTCCAGTTCAAATCTCTCGGTGGAGGGGAAAGGTGCGGTCATGGCTTCGGATGCGGTGATCCGATGAAGGAGGTGGAAGACAAAGACAGGAGTTATCTATCCGAGTAGCGCAATGGATGAAATACTTTTATATGGATGGGCCCAAAAGGACGATATGACCACGCATGGCACGATACATACACGGGTAAAGGCTCCCATGGATCACGAAGAGCATTGCCATCACTGCCAAAGCCTTCTCATGACTCGAGCCCAAAGCAGCATCATTTGATAAATGTCTTCGGGAAGGAGATGTAGTAGATCAGGTACACCGCGGGGGCACCGATAGCAGATTATAGATGTGAGTACCGTATTTGCTGTGTTCTTTGCATACGGGATCCGAAAGGCATGGAGAGCATCGAAGGCAGAGATAACGGAGAAAGGATATGGGGACTCGGGAAACGCCGAAAGCGGCAAGTCAATCGGCGAGATCGGATACAGTACTGTACCGTCCACGTCAAGTCCCAATTTGAAACCGCTGGAAAAGATCCGTTGAGCTCCGTCGGAACAGAGCATCACTATTTGGACAGAATACGAGCTGACAGCTTCCCGTAATCGTATTGAATGATATCGTGCGGTCCAAGAACAGCGCACGCTCGAACTTGTCGAGAAACGGAACCGGGAGCGGTCCTTTGAGGTCTGCGATCACGCTGGAGTTATGGGACCCAAGGGCAGATTTGGAACTTGATTTGGAATTGCCCTGGCGCCATCTTCACTGAGGGTGTCAAATGTATCTAAGAGCAAAATTGTTCAAGAAAAGCGGTGGCATTGAGCGGTGGTGCATGATACGGGCCATCAGCCCATAAGATTGGCGAATGGCAATTGAACAAAGTCATCTATACTAGGTATACCATTGAGAATAGCGCTTGGAATGGTGCGGCTATAATGGGCTATTGACTCCACCCACCAAAATGATGGTACGAATGATGGTGCGATTCGTGTTCAAGAGAAAAATGAGGAGGTCGACGAAACCCGCGCCGACGAGTAGGGAAAGGTGCAACATTGTCGGCAACGTTTCAACGGCCCGAGAGACAAACAACTTGTTGACACTATCAAAGAATGCGTTCAAGTTCTCGCCGTTGAGGACCGTACCGTACCTGGACGCTACAAGCCTCCAACATCGGTGGTTGCCGAGAATGATCTCTAGCGAAATCTTGGACAGCCCGGAAGATGCCGTTACACCAAGACGAAATGCAAGTCAACACTCACTATTACGTATCCGCAAACTCTGCGGGGGGCTCGCTTCGCCATCATAGACATTCGTACATCACAAATTCCCTCGGGTTTCATGTTGTTCATCAAAATAGGTTTTATTATTATTATCTATAGACCTACACGGACTATCTAAAAACTATAAGAAATAATCTCATCTAGGGGGCACTAACACAAGCACGGGTGCAGATGCAGGGGCTGGGTGCATCCATACAGCGCGCAGAGTGGGGGATGCTGACCCAGTGCGCAGAGGCCGGGGACATCGACCCAGCGCGCGCCGCACAGGCGGGGGTGCTGACCCAGCGTGCGCAGGCGTTGACCCAGCATGCGCAGGCGTTGACCCAGCGCGCAAGGTCAGAGGCGCCAATGCAGCGTGCGGGGGCGTCGACCCAGCACGCAGGGGCCAGGGGCGTTGATGCAGGGCGGGGTGCTGATGCAGGACCCGGGGGTGGGGGGGGCAGCTTGAACACCGACTCGCTCTTGGGGAGGGGGATGGCAAGTGGAACCCACCCACTCGCGTTTGAAGCGAGGGTAGGTTGAGGACAGGTTTCGTACGGGAGGTCACGCCTTTAGTCACACGGTGGTCACGAATTACATGAGAGCAGTTGGGAGGCATGTGTGACTTTCCAAATTTGCATTCCACAGCCAACAAACCTCAATTATTTTGGGTAGAAACGCATAGAACAGCTTATTTTATCCATAAGTAAACTCTTAGAACTGTTGGTGGAGAAATGACGAAGGCAGAGGACCCATCGTCAACCGTCGAAAATCCCCGGCGCTTGTGGTCGTCAATTTGGCTTTGTTTGTTCCCAGTTTTCACCCTTAGAGAATGGGTGCTCACTACGCTCGCAATCAACAGGTACAGACAACAGGTGGGATGCAAGTAGTAGCGGTGTCTTCCTTTTTATGACTTGCTGCTGTGAGAATTGAGTACAGACAATAAGAATAGCTTGGCAGCAGTGAAAATCGGACGGAACAGCACTGGCATTATGACGAGCGACAACCAGACATGAGTCAGGAGCGAGGGAATTCGTTGTCGAGGCCAACATGACAGACGGTCACCGGTCACCGGTCACTGTTTGTCCCGTATAAACATGTACAAACAGCTTGGCACTTTCCGAACAATTATGCAGGGCCGAGTGCAAGGCACTGTAAGTTACTGTACGTACCGTACTTCGTCAAGCCTTACAAAGCGGTACCGCATTAGCGGCCATTCTTGCTCCCCGGAAAACGACGCCACAGGGAGCTGCTAACATATTTTCTTCGGATCCATAATTCCGACTATTGGCCTTGCTATTGGCTGCTTCACAAACCATTTACAAGCCATCAGCGCGTCAACGCTGATGTTGATGGTGCATTCTCGTCTTTCAGGGGATACAGTAGATGATCATTGCAAAACGGAAGTAACATCCAAAAAAAAAGCATAAGAAGCGAAGTTGTTGAGAGCAAACACTACTTGCATCATGACTGCGTGGAAGCTGTTGCACAATAAACAGTAAATAAGCACACTCGTCGTCCCCCGCCCACCGCCATGACTCCCAAATATGTCCTCGTGCCGCACAGTACTAACAGCTTCATCTTCAACGTGCAGCCAAGCCTCCCCACCACCACTGTCTCTGTCTGTCTGGAGCACGTCGAAAGTATAGTGCCCGCTGCCTCCGGACTCGCCGTGGTGATATAGAACCCATAGAGCTTGTAGTGCGCTGGGTCCAAAGATTTCTCGGCCATGGGTGCCATGATTTCTGGACCAACAGAGCCGTGAGCTATTCTTAGTCTTGGATAGCACGACAGAAACAAAAGAGAAAATCGTACCAGGTGGGATTTCGAGCTCCGGCGGGAACCGAATAGGCTTGCTGATCTTATTTGTGCCATCCGCAACCGTATCATACAGGAAACGCTCAAGATGGAGGATGAGAATGGGTGGAAGTGCTTCGATTTGTACACGTTGGTTCGCCTCGCTCGAGTTGGATTGGCCGACCTGCACGGGCTGCGAGATGTGTGCGAGTGCGTCTTGAATGGTATGTACAGAATCGGGCTGCGCGAAGAGTTTGGACTTTAGTCACCAGGACATATTTAGACGGGATAAGAAAGGAAGGAAATGGACCTGGATGTTGAGTTTGAGTGATCGCCAGTCTTCGGGGGTGATGATGTCAGGCTGGCCTGGCGCGCGCACGGTCGTGCGGGACCTTCCACCGAATATATGCGAGATGCGTGTCTTGACTGAACTTACCTGTTCATATCCATTTATACATCAGCGACACCGAGCTCAATAGACAGAAAGAAAAGAATTGGCGTACCGTATCATCCTGCTCTCCTACCTCAGTCTGACCCTCGCCTGACTGAGTCTCTTCTTCGAGTCCCTCTACTTTCAGAATAGAGGTTGGTCTGTGCGTGCCAATAGAAGACTGCAGCGCGACCAGCTCTTCATCGAGCGCCTCAAGGTAAAGATCTAATAACACCGTCGCTTCCCGGTGACTGCCATCCTATACAGTGGGTAAGCATGAATCAATAACAGAATGTCACTACGTGAGCACAGGAACGTACCCTTATACTGACGAACTGCCTCTTCTCCTTCATCACATCATATACGTCCGTTGATGAGAACGAAGGCATGCCCTCATCGCCTTTCTTCCCGTCTTCATCTTCCCTCGTCTTACCCCTCAAGGCCCCGTGGGTCAGGGACGACTTCTCCTTGTATGCGAACTCGTCCAAAATCTAACAGTCGCGTCTACCAGCGGTGTCGCGTAGTCACCACTCTCTCCCTCTTCGCGCCGACCCAAATCCCTGAATAGCTCCCGGAAAAGTGGGCAATAAACGAGCGATTGTAATACTGCATTTGCAAGGTACGTGTCCCCGTTATTGTCAAGTTTAAAGGGTCGCGAGCGCTGCGGCGTAGTATTGTCGGATGGGCCTTTCGGTGAGATGCCGCTGAGTAGGGAAAGGGGCCCTGGATTGAGCGGGGGCGGGACATGCGGGAGCGGAGGAGAGTCGGGAGAGTCGGGAGCGGAAAAGCCATCAGATGGTGCAGGGAGTGAGGATTTCGAGATAAAAGCGGGGCTTGCTTCATGGGTTCCAGATGACTTGTCGAGAACAGGTGCGGTGGATGTCTCCACGAGCACAGAGGTGGTCACAGTAGACAGAATTCCATTGATGTCTGCCAGTGGTGCTAGGTTTGGTGTGGCCAGACCCTGTTGCTTACTGCTTTCCGCAGGATGAAACACCTCGGCGGCCAAGCTTGTGTCTGGCTGCGCCGTGGCCACACCATCTTGTGGGAACGCATCTGAGGAAGTAGAATGGCCCAGGAAAGCGGGTATGGGAGTCTGAGAGGTCTCTCCGATTCCGCTAGTTGTCGACGGATCGGATGGTGATGGGAGCCCCGTGATGATGTCTGTTTCCTTAGGCAGTCGCAGAGAGGTGCTATCGCCACGTGTGGACTGGTGAGGTGATGCATCGGGTAAATGACCTTGTTGGGTGGGAGGAAGAACAGCACCGGATATGGCAATAGGACCGTGAGGTGTGGAATCTGGGCGATGACCGGCAATGTCGCACCGTGGATACAACGATGGCTGTTCTAGAATGGAGTAAAGACTGTCGGTGGAAGCAGAGAACGAATTCGGGGCAGCATCGGTGTCTTGATGTAAGGCGATGTAAAGGTGGCGAATATCACCGAGAATCCTGGCAGGAGCGCTGGGTGACTCTTGGTTACTTGCTTCTTGGACAATTTCGTTCCATAATGAGCAGAAGTCGTGTTGCAGTCGAGGGGGGTATTGTTTATGTCGAACTGGGAAAGTGACGACAGAATCCCCGGAGTCCAGGAACTGGCGCGATAGCCTTCGCGGGAAATGTGAATCAAGATGGAAAGCAACACGCTATCCCCATGTGCAAGACTGTCCTGAAGGACATGATCCGGTACGCCAAATTCTTCCTTGACGAGCATTGTCCAGCGGTCATCACGTTCCCGTACACGAGCTATGATGGAGGCTATTATCCGCTGTACAGTCAGGTCATGATCCCGTCTATGGTCCCAGAGCCTCAAAGCGTGCCCTATTTCAACGGATTGCGACGGTTGATCCCAGTTCCAATTGAGTATCTTGTGGAGGATTTCCGAAACCGCACTTGGCCCAAGTGCTGCATGGGCCGCATTCAAGCAGGTAATGAGCCGACTGATCCGAGCTGATTCGGAGACCAAATTGGATGAGAAAGTGCGGTTCAAGAATCCATCCAATACTTGTCGAAACATCGCCGAATAAGAGGGGGGAAAGAGCATAATTTCGAGCTACAGTAGCCGGGGATGGCATCAAAGAAGGTTTCCAATGCGGGGTCTTCATCCAGCGCAAGCAGGAGTTGCTTCAATACCTGGGTATCTATTTCCGATGATGCTTTAAAAGCAATTTCCTCAATCTGCTTCCGTTTACCCTTCAGGATCCCATCGTCGTAATGCTCGCTCAGATCGCGATAGTGACTCCTTATCTTATCGCGGAGGCCATGAAGGGGTGGTATGCAGGAGCAAATTTGGAACACTGCATAGGAAGTGCCGAGATAAATGCTCAAAGCCACCTCAGAAAGCGGAGTGTGAAACAAAGCATAAGGCTTATAAAAAACGGCCACTGTTTGCATCGTATAATATAGTGTTATCCAGACGACCCACCAAACCACCGCATAGAAGACAGTACGATTGATATTGAAGAGATAAATGAGGCCACCCGTGATAAAGAGAAGAAGAGAGAAATGGAGATAGTCGGCTTCAAGGCCTGTTCCCCAGATAATGTTTGGCCCCGGACTTGCCTTGGCAAAGAGTGCACGCATCCGCGCTCGGCGTGGTAGTGTAGACCATAGCGTGTGAGTGATAGAGATGTATTGAACTGCCCAATTCCGAAAGAGTATTGCCACCAAGGCACCCGAAAGACTGACAGTCAAGCTCAAAAACCAAAGTGAGTTCACCCAGATAACATATCTTGGGGGAGAAAATGCAGGTGGTTTGGCCAGAGCAGACGGGGTCGATGGATGAGAAACATTTGAGTTGCCGGAAAATTGAAGTTGATAGAGGTTCTGTAGGTAGAATGCGGAGGTGTCTTGCGAGTTTGGCTTGAGGTCGGGGAATGAGAGTGTGAGCAATGCACCAACGGTGGCAGAGAATAAACCGGCCTATATTTCCTTATTGATGTGCGGAGTCCTCTTAAAACTAACATGAGGACTCACGAAAATCAGGGTCCCGTCTGCGTCTCTTTGGCAACGTTCGACCATCTTATTGTCTTCATCGTCTGCAATCTTAGAGTACAGGGAGTAAAGCGTCCATGAACTGTCACTATACGCGTATTCTCCTTGAAATGGCCGCAATGGCCGATTTGGTGTCGATGGACGCTGGCTGCGGTGGCCGTCTACTATACATGTTTTTTGAAGTTAGTGCGGACTCTGCGGAGGTCTAAGGGTGAGACATACCTAGCCCGGGGTTTCTACCCCCCTCGAGATCGGGGTGCTCAGTTTGGGGCATTAAAGGAATACTGTTTGGTATACAGAGCTTGGAAGAACCTCGACGGATACAGCATCGAAAAAAAAAAACGGCAATTACATAAGCTCGACGCTTTTATGAACACAGCCGCAGATCTCGCTGTATGGTGATGCGACGCTATACTGTAAGTTACCTATGGGAAATCACCTCCACACAGAACGCGAACGCCTCTAAACCGAACCCAACATCTCAACATTTACTTGTGGCAGGTTATGGACACCACAACACTGGCAGTGTAACCAAACAAGGCTTTCTATCACATGCGTAGAAGGCAGTAAGATATCATTTGGATTGATATGGCATCCAGCTTTAATCAAAATTGAAAAATATGAAATTGAAACACGATGCGTAGCAATCGTGTTGGGAACCATTCACGCTCCCGAGCGTGGTCGGAGAAAAACCCGCGTGCAGTATGTAGACGCGACAGCAAGTCTAACTGGAGAGAACATGGGTAGCTTAAGGAGAGAGTATGGGACCGAGGTGGGTGCGGAAGAGATGCTCGAGTCACCAAGAAGTCTTTTAGATGTTCTTGCAACAAAATGCGAAAGTGTTGAGGATCTGATCCAGCTTCACGTCCGAAGTTGATTGGCGACGCCAAGTGAAAACAAACTCACATGTGTAGTCAACGTTTCTGTCGAGGTGCGAAGCAGTAGCAAGCTAACAAAGAGGACGCACAAAAATAAGGATCTGATCAGGGTCCGTTTGCCAAGGTCCGACCATCTTAGTATCGTGGTCCTCTGCAACTTTTGTAGAGATAGAAAATATATGTTCCGAGCTATAACCACTGGCAGTGTTTGATTCCTCCTGTGGCGGCAGATTTACCGCACCGCAGACGCCGGTCGGGCCAAGAGTCGGGCTAGCGATCTACACCTACTCTACTCGTAGATGAGAACGGAGAAGACGAATGCTGATACATACCGAGGCCACTCCGCCCCTCCCTCTCGAGGTCACTTTAAGATATTGGCTCATGAGGAATACCTGTCGAGATAACGAGGTTATTGATGCTGTGAGGGGAAGTGAGGGGAAAAAGCGAGCGAGGTTTGAGGTTTCCTATTTGGGGTAACCGGACTGTCGCTCCGTTATCTCCTAGGTGCGGGATCGGGGTGGAATGGCATAACAGAACAGAAGCGTGAATGTGAGAAAAGTTAAATAGGATATTATGTCTGTGTCGGAGAAATGCGACAGTAAAACAACATATAGGCACACCGGTCATCCACCTGCTCATTATTATGACCCCAAACACGTCCTCGTGCCGCACCATGCTCACGGCTTCGTCGTCAATGTGTAGCCAACCTTCCCCACCACTGTTGTCTCCATTCAGGTGGAGCACGTCAACCGTATACTGACCACTGCTTGCGGACTCGCCGCGGTGATAGAGCACCCCATAGAGCTTGTAGTGTGCTGGTTCCACGGATTTCCCGGCAACGGGAACCATTATTTCTGGACAGACCGAGCCACGAGAGATTATTAGCCTTGTGTAGCATGGGGAGAACAAGAAAATCGTACCAAGTGGGATTTCGAGTTCCGGCGCGAACAGAATGGGCTTCTTGATGGACTTGCTGATCTTTATTATGCCATCCACGGCCGCATCGTACAGGAAGCGCTCGAGATGGAGGACGAGAACAGGTGGAAGCGCCTCTAGAAGCACCTGTTGGCTCACCTCGCCTGAGCTGGACTTATCGACCTGCACAGGTTGGGGCCGCGAGACGTGCCAGTGTGCTAGGGCATCCTGAATAGTGTGTACCGAATCGGGCTGCGCAAAGAGTTGGAGGTTAGTCACCAGGATTTACGTGAGTCCAGAAGGGGAAACGGACCTGGATGTTGAGTTTGAGTGATCTCCAGTCTTTGGCGGCGACGATGTCCGGCTGGTTTGGCGCGCGTACGGTCGAGCGGGACCTTCCACCGAATATGCGCAAGATGGGAGACCTGACCGAACTTGCCTAGCATATCCAAATACATCAGCAACGCTAAACCCAGTGCAGAGATAGAAAATTGGCGAACCATGTAGTCTCGCTCTCCGACCTCAGTCTGGCCCTCGCCTGACCGAATCTCTCCCCGAGTTCGTCTACCTTCGGAGTAGAGGCCGGCTTGTGCTTGATAATAGAAGACTGCAGCGCGACCAGCTCTTCATCGAGCGCCTCGAGGTAAAGATCTAATAACACCGCCGCATCCTGGTGACGGCCATCCTATACAGTGGGCAAACATGAATCAATAACAAAATGTCACTACGTGAGCACAGGAACGTACCCTTATACTGACGAACTGCCTCTTCTCCTTCATCACATCATATACGTCCGCTGATGAGAACGAATGCACGCCCTCATCGCCTTTCTTTCCGTCTTCGTCTTCCCTCATCCCACCCCTCGAGGCTTCATGCGTCAGGGACGACTTCTCCTTGTATGCGAATTCGTACAAGAATCTAACCGTCGCGTCTACCAGCGGTGTCGCGTAGTCACCACTCTCTCCCCCTTCGCGTTGACCCAAATCCTTGAATAGCTCCCGGAAAAGTGGGCAATAAACGAGTGATTGTAATACTGCATTTGCAAGGTACATGTCCCCGGTACTGTCAAGTTTAAAGGGTTGTGAGCGCTGCGGCGTAGTATTGTCTGATGGGCCTTTCGGTGAGATGCCGCTGAGTAGGGAAAGGGGCCCTGGATTGAGCGGGGGCGGGACATGCGGGAGCGGAGGAGAGTCGGGAGAGTCGGGAGCGGAAAAGCCATCAGACAGTGCAGGGAGTGAGGATTTCGAGATAAAAGCGGGGCTTGCTTCTTGGGTTCCAGGTGACTTGTCGAGAACAGGTGCGGTGGATGTCTCCACGAGCGCAGAGGTGGTCACAGTAGACAGAATTCCACCGATGTCCGCCAGTGGTGCTAGGTTTGGTGTGGCCAGACCCTGTTGCTTATTGCTTTCCGCAGGATGAGACTCCTCGGCGGCCAAGCTTGTGTTTGGCTGCGCCGTGGCCACACCATCTTGTGGGAACGCATCTGAGGAAGTAGAATGGCCCAGGAAGGCGACTATGGGAGTCTGAGAGGTCTCTCCGATTCCGCTAGTTGTCGACGGATCGGATGGTGATGGGAGCCTCGTGATGATGTCTGTTTCCTTAGGCAGTTGCAGAGAGGTGCTATCGCCAGGTGTGGACTGGTGAGGTGATGCGTCGGGTAAATGACCCTGTTGTGTGGGAGGAAGAACAGCACCGGATATGGCAACAGGACCGTGAGTTGTGGAATCTGGGCGATGAGCGGCAATGTCGCACCGTGGATACGACGATGGCTGTTCTAGAATGGAGTTAAGACTGTCAGTGGAAGCAGAGAACGCATTCAGGGCAGCATCGGTGTCTTGATGTAAAGCGATGTAAAGGTGGCGAATATCACCGAGAATCCTGGCAGGAGCGCTGAATGACTCTTGGTTATTTGCTTCTTGGACAATTTCGTTCCACAATGAGCAGAAGTCGTGTTGCAGTCGAGGGAGAGTATTGTTTATGTCGAACTCGGGAAGTGACGACAGAATCCCCGAAGTCCAGGAACTGGCGCGATAGCCTTCGCGGGAAATGTGAGTCAAGATGGAAAGCAACACGCTATCCCCATGTGCAAGACTGTCCTGAAGGACATGATCCGGTACACCAAATTCTTCCTTGACGAGCATTGTCCAGCGGTCATCACGTTCCCGTACGCGAGTTATGATGGAGGCTATTATCCGATGTACAGTCAGGTCATGATCCCGTCTATGGTCCCAGAGCCTCAAAGCGTGCCCTATTTCAACAGATTGCGACGGTTGATCCCAGTTCCAATTGAACATGTTGTGGAGGATTTCTGAGACCGCAATTGGCCCAAGTGCTGCATGGGCCGCATTCAAGCAGGTGATGAGCCGACTGACCCGAGCTGATTCGGAGACCAAATCGGATGAGAAAGTGCGGTTCAAGAATCCATCCAATACTCGTCGAAACATCGCCTGAACTGAATAAGAGAGGGGAAAAGAGCATAATTTCGAGTTACAGTAGCCGGGGATGGCATCAAAGAAGGTTTCTAATGCGGGGTCTTCATCCAGCGCAAGCAAGAGTCGCTTCAATATCTGGGTATCTATTTCCGATGATGGTTTCAAAGCAATTTCCTCAGTCTGCTTCCGTTTACCCTTCAAGATCCCATCGTCATAACGCTCGCTCAGATTGCGATAGTGACTCCTTATATTATCGCGGAGGCCATGAAGGGGTGGTATGCAGGAGCAAACTTGGAACACCACATAGCAAGCGCCGAGATAAGTGCTCAAAGCCACCTCAGAAAGCGGAGTGTGAAACAGAGTATGAGGCTCATCAAATACGTCCACTGTTTGACCTGTATAATATATTGTCATCCAGCCGACCCACCAAACCACTGCATAGAAGACAGTACGATTGATATTGAAGAGATAAATGAGGCTGCCGACGATGAAGAGGAGGACAGAGAAATGGAGAAAGTTGGGTTCAAAGCCTGTTCCCCAGACAATGTCCGGCCCTGGATTTTCCTTGGCAAAGAGTGCACGCATCCGTGCTCGGCTGGCTAGTGTATACCATGGCGGCTGAGTAATAGAGATGTATTGAACGGCCCAATTCCGATATAGCGTTGCCACCAAAGCACCCGAAAGACTGACAGTCAAGCTCAAGAACCAAAGTGAGTTCACCCAGATGGCATATCTTGGGGGAGAGAATGCGGGTGGTTTGACCAAAGTAGAAGGGATCAACGGATGAGAAACATTTGGGTTGCCGAAAACTTGAAACTGATAGATGTTTTGTAGGTAGAATGCGGAGGTGTCTTGCGAGTTTGGCTTGAGGTCGGGGAATGAGATCGTGAGCAATGCACCAACGGTGGCTGAGAATAAACCGGTCTATATTCCCTTGTTGATGTGCGGAGTCCTCTGAGAACTAACATGAGGACTCACGAAAATCAGGGTCCCGTCTGCATCTCTTTGGCAATGTTCGACCATTTTATCGTCTTCGTCCTCTGCAATCTTGGAGTACATGGAGTAAAGCGTCCATGAACTGTCACTATTGTCGTATCCTCCTCTAAATGGCCGCAATGGCCGATTCGGTGTCGATGGATCGTGGCTGCGGTGGCCATCTACTATACACATCTATGAAATTAGTGCGGACTTCTGCGGAGAGGTCTAAGGGTGAGACATGCCTGACACGTGGTTGCTACCCCCTCGAGATCTCGGTGTTCAGTTTGGGGCATTGAAAGAATACTTTTTGGTACAGAGGGTATACAGTGCCCGGAATAACCTCGACGGATACCTCAGGATGCTGTTGCCGGACGCTGCGCAACAATTACATAATTTCGGCGCTTTCATGAACACGGCTACAGATCTCGCTGTACGTTATAGTGATGCGACGCAAATGCTGTAAGCTACCGATGGGAAATCACCTCCACACAGAACGCAAACCTTCTAGTCCGACCCCAACATCTCAAAGATCTCAAAACTTACTTGTGGCTGATCATCCGAAACAAGGATGTGTAGAAGGCAGTTATATACCATTTGGATCGAAATAGGCGTCCAGCTTTTCGACCAAAATTGAAACGTCTGAAATCGAGACTCGATGCGTAGCGATCGCGTTGGAAACCATTCACGCTCCCAAACGTGGTCGAGCCTGAGGCCCTGAGAAAACCCACGTGCAATATGTAGACACGACAGCAAGTCACACTGGAGAGAACATGGGTAGCTTAAGGAGAGAGTATGGGACAAAGTTGGGTGCCGAAGAGATGCCCGAGTCACCAAGAAGTCTTTTTAATCTTCTTGAAACAGAATGAGAAAGTGTGTTGAGGATCTGAACCATCTGATCAAGCTTCACGTCCGAGGTTGATGCTGACGACGCCAAGTGAGAACAAACTCGTTTGTGTAATCAATGTCTCTATTGATGTGCGAAGCAGTAGGCTACAGTAGCAAGCTAACAAAGAGGACGCACGAAAATAAGGATCTGATCAGGGTCCGTTTGTCAGGGTCTGGTCATCTTAGTTTCGTTTTGTCCTCTGTAACCCCTGTATAGACAGAAAAGATAAATTCAGAGCTATCACCAGAGTTTGATTCTCCCTGCGGCGGCAAATTTACCGCACCGACTGCCAGTGGGCCGGTCGGGCCAAGAGTCGGCTGGCGAGTGACAGTGGCGACCCACATCTACTGTATTTGTAGATGAGAACGGAGAAGACAAACGCACATACCGAGGCCACTCCGCCCCTCCCTCTCGAGGTCACTTTACTACTTTGCTTCATGGGGCATACCTGTCGAGATATCGAGGTAATTGATGTTGTGAGGGGAAAAGCGAGCGAGGCTAAGCTTGAGGTTTCCTTTTTTGGAGTGACCGGACCGTCGCTCCGTTATCTCCTACCTGCGGGATCGGGTGGGAATGGCATAACAGAGCAGAAGCGTGAATGTGAGAAAATTAAATAGGATATTATGTCTGTGTCGGAGAAATGCGACAGTAAAACAACATATAGGCACACCGGTCATCCGCCTGCTCATTATTATGACCCCCAAACACGTCCTCGTGCCGCACCATGCTCACGGCTTCGTCGTCAATGTGTAGCCAACCTTCCCCACCATTGTTGTCTCCGTTCGGGTGGAGCACGTCGACCATATACTGACCGCTGCTTGCGGACTCGCCGCCATGGTGGAGCACCCCATAAAGCCTGTAGTGTTCTGGTTCCACAGGTTTCCCGGCAACGGGAATCATTATTTCTGGACAGACCGAGCCACGAGAGATTATTAGCCTTGTGTAGCACGGGGAGAACAAGAAAAATCGTACCAAGTGGGATTTCGAGTTCCGGCGCGAACTGAATGGGCTTCTTGATGGACTTGCTGATCTTGATTATGCCATCCGCAGCCGCATCGTACAGGAAGCGCTCGAGATGGAGGACGAGAACGGGTGGAAGTGCCTCGAGAAGCACCTGCTGGCTCACCTCGCTTGAGCTGGACTTATCGACCTGCACGGGTTGGGGCCGTGAGATGTGTGCGAGGGCGTCCTGAATAGTTTGTACCGAATCGGGCTACACGAAGAGTTTGGGGGTTAGTCACCAGAATTTATGTGAGTCTGGAAGGGGAGAAAGAAGAGGAGACGGACCTGGATGTTGAGTTTGAGTGATCGCCAGTCTTCGACGGTGACAGTGTCAGGCTGGCCAGGCGCGCGTACGGTTGAGTGGGACCTTCCATCGAATATGCGCGAGATGGGAGACCTGAACGAACTTGCCTAGCATGTCCATATACGTCGGCAACGCTAAACCTAGTGCAGAGATAGAAAAGTCGGCGCACCGTGTAATCTCGCTCTCCAACCTCAGTCTGGCCCTCGCCTGACCGAATCTCTCCCTCGAGTTCGTCTACCTTCGGAGTAGAGGTCGGTTTGTGCTTGTTAATAGAAGACTGTAGCGTGAACAGCTCTTCATCGAGCGCCTCAAGGTAAAGGCCTAAAAATGCTGCCGCATCCTGCCGCAGGCCATTCTACACATAATAGGCCAGCAGTGCCCAGCACGGATCAGTGACAGAATGCCACCACGTGGGCAAAGGGACGTACCCTCATAATAGCGAATTGCCTCTTCTCCTTCATCGCATCATATACATCCGTTGAAAGAAACGAATGTGCGCCCTTGTTCTCCTTCCCACCTTCATCTTCCTTCATCTCACCCCTTGTGGCCTGATACGTCGGAGGCGGCTTGTCCTTGCATGCGAATTCGTCCAAGAATCTAACAGTCGCATCTAACAGCGGCGTTGCGACCCTACCAGTTTCTTCCCCTTCACGTTGACCCACCACTGGCATCTGGCCCAGATCCCTGAACAGCTCCCGAAAAGGTGGGCAACAGACGACAGATTGTAGCGCTGCATTTGCAATGTACATAGTCTCGTTATTGACAGGCATATAGGCGTTGTCGGATGGACCTTTCGGTGACATGTCACTCAGTAGGGAAAGGGTCTCTGAATTGGGAAAGGGCGGAACATGTAGGGGTGGAGGAGAGTCAGGGGCGGAAAAGCCACTGAACGGTGTAGGGAGCGAGGGTTTAGAGATAAAATCGGGGCTTGCTTCATAGGTTCCAGATGGTTTGTCGAAAACAGGTGTCGTGGATGCTTCAACAGGCGCGGATGCGGGCGCAGTAGACAGAACAGCACCGATGTCCGCCAGTGGTGCTACACGGGGTGTGACTGGACCCTGCTGGCTATTGCCAGTGCTTTCCAAAGGATTAGCGGCCGAGATGGTGTCTGGCTGTGCTGTAGCCGCACCGTCTTGTGGGGAATTATCCGAAGAAGGTGAGCTGGGATGAACCGCGAAAATGGCTGTGGGTGCCTGAGATCTCTCTCCAATTTCGCTGGCTGTGGACAGATCAGGCGGTGAAGGGAGCCCTGTGATGATGTTAGTTTCCTCGGCCAGTCGTACAGAGACGCCACCGCCAAGTGTGGGCAGGTGAGGTGAGGCATCGGGTAAATTATCCGGTTGAGTGGGAGAAATAGGACCGTGAGTCATGGAATCTGGGTGATGACCGGCAATTTTGCACCGTGGATACGACAATGGCTGTTCTAGAATGGAGTTGAGACTGTTGGTGGAAGCAGAGAACGCATTCGGGGCAGCATCGGAGTCTTGATGTAAGGCGATGTAAAGGTGGCGAATGTCACGGAGAATCCTGGCAGGAGTGCTGGATGACTCTTGGTTACTTGCTTCTTGGACAATTTCGTTCCACAATGAGCAAAAGTCGTGTTGCAGTCGAGGGAGAGTATTGTTTATGTCGAACTTGGAAAGTGACGACCGAATCCCCGAAGTCCAGGAACTGGCGCGATAGCCTTCGCGGGAAATGTAAATCAAGATGGAAAGCAACACGCTATCCCCATGTGCAAGACTGTCCTGAAGGACATGATCCGGCACGGCAAATTCTTCCTTGACGAGCATCGTCCATCGGTCATCACGTTCCTGTACGCGAGTTATGATGGAGGCTATTACCCGCTGTACAGTCAGGTCATGATCCCGTCTATGGCCCCAAAGCCTCAAAGCGTGCCCCATTTCAACGGATTGCAGAGCTTTATCCCATTTCCCATTGAAAGTGTTGTCCAGGATTTCCGAAACGACAAAGGGCCCAAGTGCCACTTGGGCCGCATTCAAGCAGATTATGAGCCGAGTGACTCGAACTGATTCGGAGACCAAGTTGGATGAGAAACTACGGTTCAAGAATCCATCCAATGCTTGTCGCAACTTCATCCGAACCCGAGAAGAGAAGGGTAGAATGCATAATTTCGAGTTACAGAAGCCAGGGATGGCATCAAAGAAGGTTTCCAATGCGGGGTCTTCATCCAGCGCAAGCAACATTCGCTCCAATATCAGAGTATCAATTTTTGATGATGGTTTCAAAGCAATTTCCTCCGTTTGCTTCTGTTTCCCCTCCAAGATACCATTGCTGTAACGCTTGCTCAGATCGCGATGGTGCCTCCTGATATAATCGCGGAGGCCATGAAGTCGTGGTATGCAGGAGCAAACTTGAAAAACCACATAGGCAATGCCGAGATAAATTCTCAAAGCCACATCAGAAAGCGGAGTGTGGAACAGATCATGATGGTTTCCAAATACGTCCACTGTTACAACTGTATAATATATCGTCTTCCAGCCGACCCACCAAGCAACAGCATAAAAGACAGCACGGTTGATATTGAAGAGATAAATGAGGCTGCCGACGACGAAGAGGAGAACAGAGAAATGGAGATAGTTGGGTTCATGGCCTGTTCCCCAGAAAGTGTTGTACGGCCCTGGAGAGCCTTTGGAGAAAAGTGCGCGCATCCGCGCTCGTTTAGCTAGTGTACCCCATGGATGCTGAGAGATCGAGATGTATTGAACTGCCCAATTCCGAAACAGCGTTGCCACCAAGGCCCCCGAAAGACTGACAGTCAAGCTCAAGAACCAAAGTGAGTTCACCCAGATAACATATCTTGGAGGAGAAAATGCAGGTGGTTTGGCCAAAGCAGACGGGGTCGACGGATGAGAAACATTTGGGTTGCCGGAAAATTGAAGTTGATAGAGGTTCTGTAGGTAGAATGCGGAGGTGTCCTGCGAGTTTGGCTTGAGGTCGGGAAATGAGATTGTGAGCAATGCACCGACGGTGGCAGAGAATAAACCACTCTATAGTCCTGATTGATGTGCGGAGTCGTCTGGGAACTAACATGAGGACTCACGAAAATCAGGGTCCCATCTGCATCTCTTTGGCAACGTTCGACCACCTCATTGTCTTCTTCCTCCGCAATCTTGAAGTACATGGAGTAGAGCGCCCATGAGCTATCATCATTGTCGGATCCATCTTCCGGTGAATGCAATGGCCGAATTGTGGCGATGGACGGTCATTGCGGTGGTCACATTTGCAAAATCAGTGGGATCAGGCCCAAAGTTACAGGTAAAACATACCTGGGCCGCCACCCCCCTCGAGATCTCGGTTCCTTTGAGACATTAAAGACAGCAATACGGAGTGTAGGGCCCCGGGCAGAAAAACACGAAGGCACCACAATTACATAATCTTAGCGCGTGTTCAACGTTCAACGTTCAACGTTCAATGGCTTTCAACTGCATAAACTAGATGCGACGCCCATAAGTTACTGAACAGACAAAAGTGGGCACCTCTACGAAGCAACACCTATATAGAACCTGATATCTCAAAAATTCACCTGCTTATTAGAGATTTACAAATGGACACCACATGTAGCCATACAGGCTGATACAGCGTGTTGACCATGTTTCTAACGCAGTGAAAATCACTTGGATTAAAAATTAGCATCCAGCTTTAATCAACATGAAATATCGACCTAATGAGCGGCCGCCGCGCTGCACCTACAGGTGACCTACTGACGCTCCCGACCACCGAGCAGGGCCGGAGGAAAGTCCGCCTGTTTGTTGTATGCAGACGCGATAGCATGTCTCAGCAGAGAGAATAAGGAGAGCAGATGGGATGGGATGGATGCCAAAGAGAGTCACCAAGAAACGTACAGATGTTCCCGAGATAGAATGCAGGAGTGTATTGAGGTTCTGATCTAGCCTCAGGTCCAAAATCGATTCCGCGAGCAACGCTGCGACGGCAGCGGAGAACAAACCTGTGTATACAGTCGACGTTCCTGTTGAGGTACAAAGCAATAGCGAGCCAATTAGAGAACACACCAAAAGAAGGACCCTTCAGCGTCCTTTTGCCACTGCCAGCGTCCGGCCATCTTAATCTTTCTCTGCAAATTTTACATAGGCAGAGAAGTAAGGCCCCAGGCCATGACCAGACTTCGATTCCCCTGCGACGGCACTTTTACTACAGACTGGGCTGGTCGGGCTGGCGATCTACATGTCAAGCTACATGTAGTACTACGTTCGTAGATGAGAACGGAGGGCAAAAGTTGAGTACATACCAGGGCGATTTGTGGCTATTGATGTCGTGACTCGTGAGGGAAGAGAGCGAGCCTTTCAGTCTTTGCTTTCTTATTTGGGGAGGGCCGGACCACCACTCAATTATTTACGACTGGGGCGATGGCGGTTGGCCGGCGGAGCTGACTAATCCACGTCACGTGTATCATGTTTGACGGCGGCAGTTGTGGTCCCACTAGCAATAACCAGGGAATCCAAATCAACTGCGGGTCGGCCAAAGGATGAGGATGGAGATCCCGGTGTACAAGGGATGCGAGGAGATTCTATATCCAGACGTTATTCTGGCTGACGGTCGGTCAACACAACGACATCGGGATTTGGGATAGGCGGTGGAGGGCGACTATGGCTTGGACTATGGTCCAGTGAAGTGATAGGCTTTCAAGAGACACAGGACGTCGTGAAGTAGCGACAGAGATGGTGTATTGCGGTGTATGATGATGTATCAGGCACATCGCTAAATGGCGGCTTGGCTGACTGACTCAGGCTGAGCCCTAATTCGGGGTCCGAAACGGGTACATTGTCTCGTCATGCGGACCCGAGCAGGGCCAATGAGGGCGGCAGCTTCAAATGGCACAGCAGAACATGAATACAGTATGAAAAATTCCAACAGGTCATTATATTCGAACTGGAGCAGTGCGACAATAAAGCAGCATATAAGCACATTGGTCATCCACCTGGTCATTGCTATGCCTACTAAACACATCCTCGTGCCGCACCTTGCTTACACCATCGTCGTCAATGTGCAGCCAACCTTCCCCACCGCAGTTGTCTCCGTTCGGGTGGAGCACATCGACCGTATAGTGACCGCCGCTCGCAGACTCGCCACAGTGGTAGAGCACCCCATAAAGCTTGTAGTGCGCTGGTTCCACGGATTTCCCGGCAACCGGCACCATTATTTCTGGACCGACCGAGCCGCGAGAGATTATTAACCTTAGGTAGCACGGGTAGAACGAGAAAATCGTACCAAGTGGGATATCAAGGTCTGGGGTGAACTGAATAGGCTTCCTGGTCTTATTTATCCCATCTGCGCCCGCATCGTACAAGAAGCGCTCAAGATGGAGGACAAGAACGGGTGGAAGCGTCTCGAGAAGCACCTGCTGGCTCGCCTCGCCAGAGCTGGATTTGCCGACCTGCACGGGTTGGGGCTGCGAGACGTGCGCGAGTGCGTCCTGAATAGTTGTACCGAATCGGGCTGCGCAAAAGTTTGGAGTTTAGTCACCAGGATTTATGTGAGTCCAGAAGGGGAGAAAGAAGGGGAGACGGACCTCGATGTTGAGTTTGAGTGATCGCCAGTCTTCGACGGTTACAGTGTCAGGCCGGTTTGGCACGCGTGCAGTCGAGCGGGACCTTCCACCGAATATGAGTGAGATGGGCGACTTGACCGAACTTGCCTATTCGTGTCCATGTATACGTCAGCAACGCAAACTCGGAGCAGAGATAGAAAAATTGGCGCACCGTGCAGTCTCGCTCTTCCACCTCAGTCTGGCCCTCGCCTGCTGGTGACCGAGTCTCTTCCTCGAGTTTGTCTGCCTTCGGAGTAGGGGCCGGCTTGTGTTTGCTAATAGAAGGCTGTAGCATGACCAGCTCTTCATCGAGCGCCTCAAGGTAGAGGCCCGAAAACGCTGCCGCATCCTCTTGCGGGTCGTCCTATGTATAATAGGCAAACACGGATCAGTGACAGAATGCCACGTGGGCTCGGGAACGTACCCTTATACTGATGAATTGCCTCTTCTCCCTCAACGCATCATATACATCGGTTGATAGGAACGAATGCACGCCCTCATCCTTTTCCTTCCCGTCTTCGTCTTCCCTCAGTTTACTCCTTGCGGCCTGGTGCGTCAGGGACGACTTCTCCTTGTATGCAAACTCGTCCAAGAATCTAACCGTCGCATCTACCAGCGGTGTTGCGCCCCTACCAATCTCTCCCGCTTCGGATTGACCCACGTCCCTGAACAGCTCCCGGAAAGGTGGGCAATAGACGAGCGATTGTAATACCGCACTTGCAAGGTACACATTCCATTACTGTCAAGTTTACGGGGGTGCGATCGCAATGGCGTAGTATTGTCGGCTGGGCCTTCCGGTGACATGCTAACAAGGGGAAAGGCTCTGGAGTAGGCAACGGTGGGACATTTGGGGGTGGAAGAGACCGGGAAACTCGGGGGCGGAAAAGCCGCCGGAAGAAGCACGGAGCAAGGATGTGGAGATAAATGCGGTGCTAGCTTCATGAGTTCCGGATGACGTGTCTAAAACAGGCGTGGTGGATGTTTCCGCTGGTACAGATGCGGGCACAGTAGACGAAATTCCACCGATCTCCAGTGGTGCTACGTATGATGTGGCCCGACCCTGTTGCTTATGGCTTTCCACCGAGGTAGTGTCAGGCCGCGGCGTGGCTACACCGCCTTGGGAGATTCTGTCCGAGGATGGTGAACTAGAATGGCCCAGGAAAGTGGCTGTGGGGAGATCTGAGCTCTCTCCGATTTCGCTAGTAGTCGACGGATCAGGCGGGAAGGGAGTCCAGTGGTGATGTTTGTTCCCTCGGCCAGTCGTAGACTGGTTCCACCGCGAAGTGTGAATTGGTGAGGTAAGGCGTCCAATGAAACACCCAGTGGATGAACAGCACCGGATAAGGCAACAGGAACGTGGGTGGTGGAGTCTGGGCGATGACTGGCGATGTCGCACAGTGGATACATCAGTGGCCGTTCCAGAAGGGAGTTGAGACCGCTGGTGGAAGCAGAGAATGCGGTCGGGGCAAAATCGTTTCCTCGATGTAAGGCGATGTAAAGGTGGCGAATATCACGGAGAACCCGGGCTGAAGTGCCGAAAGGCCCTTGGTCACCTGCTGTTTGAACGGTTTCGTTCCACAATAAACAGAATTCGTGCTGCAGTCCAGGAAGAGCGTTGCGAATGTTGAATTTGGAAAGTGATGAGAGAATCCCAAAAGTCCAGGAGCCGACACGAATGGTTCGGCGGGATATGTGAATCAAAATAAGAAGCAACACGCTATCCCCGTTTGCATAACCGTCCCGAAAGACGTCATCCGGTACGCCAAATTCTTCCTTGACAAGCGTCGTCCAGCGGTCATCGCGTTCCCGCGCGCGAGGGATGATATGGGCTATTGTCCGTTGTACAACCAGGTCATGATCCCGTCTATGGCCCCAGAGCCTCAAAGCATGCCCTATTTCAACGAATTGCAGCGCTCCATCCCAGTGCCCATTGGAAATGTTGTCGAGGATTCCCGAAACTGCATTTGGCCCGAGTGCTGCATGGGCCGCATTCAAGCAAGTGATGAGCCGACTGACTCGAGCTGATTCAGAGACCAATCTGGACGAGAAAGTGCGGCTCAAGAATCCATCCAATGCTTGTCGTATCTTCGTCCGAACCCAAAAAGAGAGGGGTAAAACGCTTAATTTGGATTTACAGTAGCCAGGGATGGCATCAAAAAAGGTTTCCAATGCGCAGTCTTCGTCCAGTGTGAGCAATATTCGCTCCAATATCTCGTGATCGATTTCCAGAGACGGTTCCGAAGCAGTTTTTTGGGCTGCAATCTGTTTACCCTTCAAGATCCCGTCGGTGTAACGCTTGTTCAGATCGCGATAGTGACTCCTGATATTATCGCGGAGGCCGTGGAGGGGTGGTATACAGGAGCAAACTCGAAACACCAGGTAGCAAACGCTGAGATAAGTGCTCAAAGACAGCTGAGAAAGCGGTGTGTGGAGCAGAGAATAAGGCTCCCAAAATACTTCGAATGTCAGATATGTATAATATATTGTCATCCAGCCGACCCACGAAACCACTGCATAGAAGACAGTACGATTGATATTGAAGAGATAAATGAGGCCACCTATAAAGAAGAGGAGGACAGAGAAATGGAGATATTTGACTTCCTGGCTTGTTCCCCAGATAGTGTAGGGCCCCGGATTTCCCTGGGCAAAGAGTGCACGCATCCGCACTCGTTTGGGTAGTGTAACCGGATCCCACTGGGTGACCGAGATGTATTGAACCGCCCAGTTCCGATACAGCGTTGCCATCAACGCACACGAAAGGCTGACAGTCAAGCTCAAGAACCATAGCGAGTTGACCCAGATGACATACTTTGGGGGAGAAAATGTAGGTGGCTCGGCCAAAGCAGACGGGATCGACGGATGAGAAACATTCGGGTTGTCAAAAACTTGATACCGATAGATGTTCTGTAAGTAGAATGCGGAGGTGTCTTGCGAGTTTGGCTTGAGGTCGGGAAATGAGATTGTGAGTACCGCGCCGACGGTGGCAGAGAATAAACCAGTCTATGTATCCCGGTCGATGTGCGGAGTCCCCTAACAACTAACATAAGGGCTCACAAAAATCAGGGTCCCATCTGCATCTTTCTGGCAACGTTCGACCATCTTATTGTCTTCGTCGTCTGCAATCTTGGAGTACATGGCGTAGAGCGTCCACGAGCTGTTACTATAGTCGGGTTCTTCTTCCGATGACTCCAACGCCCGACTAGTTGGTGGTGATTGAGGCTGGTTGCTATTGCCATCGACTATATAGAACCGTAAAATTAGTAGGGACAGGTCCAAAGCGACAGGCGCACATGCCTGGGACAGGGCCCCCTTCGAGGTCTCGGCCCCCGGTTTGAGACATTGATGGCTGTGACAGTGCGATTCGGAGTATACAGTGCCCAGAAGAGCCTCAAAGGACACCTTGGGAGAGCTGCTGCCGCACAAGAAAAACGAGAGGAAAGCCAGCGCTAAACTTACATAAGCAACGCTGAACCGCTCTCGCTCCCACTCAGCTGTGCTGTACTGTAAATGTGATGCGACGCTACACGGACGCTACAGCAATAAGTTACTTATAAGAAATGGAAGACGGGCACCTCTACGCAGAACGCAAACACTTCCATACCGAATTCAACATTTCAAAAATTCACCGGGACATCAATGTGACTATGTTTCTATCGCATACAAAGTACAGTAAAATATCACTTGAAATAAAATGGGCGTTCAGCACTATTCAATCCTGAAAAGAGGCTCAATGCGTAGCCATCGCGCCGGGCACCTACTCACGCTCCCTACTTGGAGCGGGGCCAGATGCCAAAGAAGTGTCCGAACATGTTCGGAAGTGTCTTGAGGTTCTGACGCTGGTCCGAGCTCGATACCACGAGCAACGCGGGACGGCGGCGGAGCACAAACCCAACTATATAATCGATGCCCTGTCAACTTGAAGGTGCAACGCAGTAGCAAGCTAACAAGAGGACGCACAAAAAATAAGGATTCCATTAGCGTCCTTTGCCAACGTCTGGCCATCTTGGTAACTTCTTCTTCTTCGCCTGCAATTTCTTATATAAGACAGAGAAGAAAGGCCCGAGCTATCGCCAAAATTTAATTCTCCCTACGGCCGCAGATTTACCGCGGACTCGGCTGGTCGGGCTGGCGATCTACATCTCTCATACATGAGAAGGAGTGGATAAGACTGAAGGATACATACCATGGCTATTCCAACTTCCTCCCCGAAGTCACTTTGTGACATTGAAAAAATAACTGATATCGCGGTGTGGTGATTGATGTCGTGCAGTACTGTAGACAGGGACTCGGAACTCGGAATTCGTTTTTATGTTCACGTGGCCCGTCAGCTATCACGTGGCAAAATTCAAAACCGTTTTGCAGCCGTTTTGCAAATACGGGTACGTACAGTACTCCACATGCTTCATGACCTCACCTCGGTCCTGGCCCAAGTAAGTTAGTGTCGCGGTAATCGCACCGATTCGCACGCGTGCACATTTACTCAAATTTCATAATGAATAAAGTGCTGTCCAATGTGTACGTACAGCACATGCATGGCTGTCCACCAATCTCGGGTCAGGCTGATCCAGTCTCATGTCGCGACGGCTTGCTATCTCCTCCCCCGTCCATCCCGAACTCGCGCGTATATCCCGGTAGGTCGCACATAGTCCATCCTGTTTTGATATCTTCATAACTTCTCAACTGATTACACGGGGTGCTCTGCCGTGCAGAACGGCCATTTTTCATTTCCCGCCAATTCTTCCTATCGCAGCGGTATCGTAGGGTATAAGCCTATTCAAAATTCGTGAATACTGTAAGGGTATGGATAGATATCTCTACATTACAGATTTACAGTTCATTGAATTCTAATCTAGCAAGATTGAGTGCAAAATAATACAATGATAAAGATAACTGGGTATGAATGTACGAACAATATCCGTTGGGAGGGGTAACGCGTAAGGCGATGGCATAACGTAGAAAACATTAAAGATAGTCTTGTAGAAACATGATTTCGACGTTCGAACGTTCAAAGACTCGAGGAAGCTCCCAGATATAGGCGCGCTAGAAAGCCTCATCTCTCTTGCACCTGGAGGACTACAGCGAGCCAATGTGTGGATCAAACCGCATCTAACGTATGCTCAGCCGGGACGGAAAACCGATAGAGAAAACTCACTGACATTCATTAATCACATGACTCATTAGCGGTTCATGGCTACGACTGGTTCGAATCACGCCCATTTTCCTCGGGTGGCGAGGTGCTTTCAGAAATGTCCGGGTCCGCAACGGCTGATAGGCGTAACTGGCGGAAAGCCTCTATCCGTGCTGAGGAACCCACGTCACGTGTATCATGTTGCGTAGTTGGGGTCCTAACAATCTGAGGGTCCAAATCAAAGACAAGCTGCGGGTCGGCCAAAGGTAAGGATGATGATGAAGCGGATGAGGATGAAGATCCCGGTGTAGGAAGATCCACGGGATTAGTCTGGCTGACCGTCACCATTGGGTCAGAAACGACAGGAGATACGACGATGGTCAATTCCTCGCTTCTTTGCGAGGCGGAGCCATCACGAGAAGTAGGTCGTGGGATGGGGGGAGTCATTGAGCTGGTAGAGATGTCAGGGACGCCTTGTGCTGCACCAGCGGCCTCTATGTCCAGTGAAGTTATAGAAAGGGCCTGACTTTCGAGAGACACAGGACGTCGTGATGTAGCAACGAAGACAGATCGTTGCTGTGCATCGGACACACCACTAGATGATGACTCGGCTGTGAGTCGGCCAGTAGTGCCCCAATTTGAAGGCGGAAACTGGGGTACGTTGTGCCCGTGAAACCAGGCATGTGGGCCAGAGCGGGACCAAGGTGGGGGACAGCAGCAAATGACACAGCAGAAGGGTGAAAGTGGGGTAGCGGTACCGAGGTATGGCTGACGACATTGCATAATGGATACGACGATGGGTCCCGCACAATGTCATCATCATGTGCTGTGGAAGTAGCAAATGCAGTCGGGGGGGAGGTACCCTCATGTAGGGTGATATAAAGACGATGGATCTCCTTGAGAATAGAGACAAAAGCACTGCTAGGTTGTGTGTTGTGTGCCGTAACAATTTCATTCCACAAAGCACAAAAGTCGTGCTGGAGTTGGGGAAGAGTGTTGCGTATGTCAAATTGGGAGAACACCCCCAGGACGTTTGAATCCCAGTGTGCGCCAACGGAATGGACAGCGGAATGAAATAGGTTGTGGGTAACGTGGAGCAAGATGATGAGTAACACGCTATCGCCATGTGGGATGTTGTTTCGGAAGACACGATCTGGCAAGCGAAATTGTTCCTCCGCAAGCGCGATCCAACGGTCGTCACGTCTCTGGTCAGCAATGATACGCGCTACTACGCTCGTGCGGGCAGAGCAATCTCGTCGTTGTGGCTGCTGCACCAGCGTCTGAGAGCGTAGCCCATTTTGATGGACATTGGCGCCCCACGCCAGCCCCCGGCGAAAATCCGTTCAAGAATGCGAGTAGCGAACGAGGGAACAAGTACATGAGCGGCGTTGAGGCAGGTAGTGAGCCGACTAATTTTGGTAGATTCAGAGCCGATTCGGATGAAAAGTGCGGTTCAGAAACCCATCCATTACTTGCCGGATTTGGTTCTGAAGGGAAAAGGGGAGATGTGTCTGAACCATTTGGGTATCCCAGAAGCTAGGGATGGCCCCAATGAACCGTTCCGTCACGTCGTCATCACGCAGAGTGCCGACATCCACTCCAAGACACGGCCATCGACTTTTGCTGACCGATCCGTCATAGTATCCTCGGCGGCCTTCTCCACGCCTCCAAAAACCCATTCGCGATAACGGTCCTTCAGGGGCGAAAGTTGTGACTAAGCGGGATGAAGGATAGAACTCTAAAGACCGCATATAGTGTACCAGCGTAGAGGAACCAAGCCGTCGAAGAAAGCGGTGCATAGAACGGGCTGTCATACCGGAAAATTGGCATAAATGTGATGCATGCGTATACCCCTGCGGAGAGTGCGACCCATCCAACTACGGCATTGAAGGCAGTCTGGTTGACATTGAACAGGAATATGAGGAGGCCGGCAAAGAATAGGGAGAGAGAAAGATGCAGCAAAGTGGGTAACGCTTCAATAACCCAGGGTAAATGCAATTTGTCAACCCCGTCGGCAAAAATGCACGGATCCGTGCTCGCTTGTGAGGACTGGACTGTATTGGTTGAGTAACCGTGACGTATCGACGCGTCCATTGATGTAACAATGTTGCCAATAAAGCGGAGGTAAGACTGATGGCCAGGCTCAAAACCACAGTGAGTTCACCCAGACGGCGTATCTTGGCGGAGAGAAGACAGGTGGTGTGACACCGGGGGAGGGGAGAATGAGTCATATACATTTGGGTTGGCGAGAAGTTGATAGATGTTCTGGAGATAAAACGCCGAGGTATCCTGTGAACGTGGTCGGAGGTCCTGGACCGACATGGTGACCAATATTCCGACGACGATGGAGAAAAAACCAGTCTACAGTTTCTAGTTGACGCATGGGGGGTGTACGGAAGGCAACATGATGACTCACAAAAAGCAGGATTCCCTGAGCATCCTTCTGCCAACGTTCAACCATCTTATTATCTTCTTCCTCCGCAATGTTTGAATAAATAGAAAAGAGTGGTCCCGAGCCATTGCCGAAGTTGGATCCCGCATGTGATGGCTGGTTTGATGCTGAACGAGGTGAGCCGAAGTAGACCCCTGGGATAGACAATTGGTGGGGACAAGGCCGAGAAGCAGTGGACATACCTGTCCGGTTTCCCGCCTCAATATCCACCTGATTCCTCTCAGCTTGAAGCATTGCAAAGGACTGCGTGCTAAGGAGCGTAAGGGGAGGCTGGAAAGAGGGTGACGTGGAGCCCATTGTACGGGCGAGCATGGGCCTGCATTCTTAACGTCGGAAATCACGTCAGGGCAGCTGCGAAGGCATCAGCTAAGAGAAAAGGGACAAGACAGAAGACGCACGAAACAGCACACATGAATACAATATTTCCTCTTTGGGGAATCAACTGACAGGTTGAATGGACGGGAACAAAGCGAATCGAAGCGAGCTTTGAGCCGGATGATCCGCACCGTTCTGGAGTCGTCATTTCCTTCTTTAATTTTGACTTTGTGGCCCCAAAGGCAGCAATACGTCACACAACTCATATACAGCCAGCCATAGCAACGACAATGAAGCTGGGGGAGGGATGGCGACCGTCGGGGGGACAGCGGACAGCTCGTTGTCGACCACCGGCGTGGGAGCCAATCCCACGTTGGCGGTACACTAAAACTAACGGTGACAGGATCGGACACCGACAGCCCGCTAACTATGACATGATGACAGGTCATTTGATAGGATGTCTTCCGGGCGCTAGACAAGACAAGGCTTACACAGCCTTTGCTCGTCCACTAAACAAAAGGCTCCGCACTCATCTCTCCACTCCGCAAGCTCTGTTCGAGAAAGCAACGGCCGGAAAGCCTACGATCTCAATGCCGGTACACGTCCCACATAGAGATGAAATCAGATCGAGAAGGGTGAGCGAAGGAAGAAAGGTTATAAATTTGACTCTTTAGAACACGGCCGCCTTCACACGATCAGCCTTAACCGACACGAACATCGCGCCACAAATCCTAAGTTCTGTCCTCTCTTTGGAACAAGATTCCGATAATTTGGTGCAAATAAGGAAAGACGCTGTGGTCAATGACGTGTTATTTGACCATCCACGGCTCGATCCCACACCTGCCATGCCGTAATGTCGTGGGCGAGAGAGCAACGTGGAGTGGAGTATTTGGCGCCAATTCGGAAGCCCACAATTGAACCTCTTCGAAGAATGGAGGGTCGTCATGGCAATAAGCCATCCCTCCACTAACGCAATATGGCCCCAGAGTGTGCGCAGTTTGCGCTTCTACTGGTACGGCTTTGTCCCCAGTTTGCGGCACCAGTGTTTGAAATGCTACAGCTACTTTACGTTCCAGCGCTAACTGAAAACTTCTGCGCGCTCCGCACTCTCCCAGACCAGGTTATATGTGCCCGTAAACGGCATCATGGACCAGGCCATGATCAACCATCGACTCCTGTATGACCTGTACAGCACAGTGATAGGTGCCTGCATCATTCTGAATACACCTACACCATGCTCTCTATTGGGGGTGGATGGAGGCCCAGTGATGTCCGGTGCACGCCCTCTGGTGTTCCGACATTTAGGCCGTGCCGAGGGTCCACGCAGTTTATGGGCGCCCTCCCAGTGCCCTCCCTCGGATCGGCAATTCAGCTCTATTGACAGTCCCCGACTCGAAGGCTCGGGGCTCGAGAATCCACTCCATTTCAGATTCGGGGGCACACTGTCACCGAGCGCACGGCGATTGAACGCATAGCGCTTAGCGCTCGGAGCCTATTGGGCGCCTCTTCCCGTTTTCCAGTCCTTCACAGCAATCACCGCTAGCCCGACCTCGCCCCTCTAAAATTGAACTTCTTGAGCTCTCTTTGGCAAGTGCTACCCTACAAATACAAGAGGAGTGCGCACCAAAATGGATTCGAAAAAAAAAATACAAGCGGAGGTGTCACCCGCTTAACCCCCCTAGGGCCCTAACCCCGGAATCACCCATTGCTCGCGTATACTGTCAGTCCTGGGACCGCTCCTTGGCTTGCTTGCGCTGTTTTACCTCTTCGTCGGGTGGTGCGGTGAAAAGGGCGGAAGCGCGGTGCTCTCTATGCCTCCGGAAGATGACGCCCGTGGCATTATCCCCGTGCCAGAGCTTTCATCCGCAGGACGTCTTGCTCTTTGCTTGGCACCGCATTGCGCGCTGGCGAATGTCCGTGAGATGCGAGAGAGGAAGAAGAGAGGGAATCTCTGAGGGACTATCGGATGAAGCGAGCTTTGCGTTGCGTTGTGTCTCATACTTGGAGCTTAGTGGCGAGTCTTCTTCGAAAGGAGACAGCAGGAACTTCAACTCTTTGGTATCAGATTTTGTCGCCGAACAATGTTCTCTGCTTGTGATTATGTGGCTTTGGGGTAAAGCGTATGGTCCTCGTCGAGAATGAGACAACTGCAAAGATTTGTAGGAGCGGAAATAGATTCTTCGTTCAAATACGCCAGTGCGTGGTATCTACTCGCGATGTTTTATCGGATCGACCTCAAAATATCACTTTAAACTTATCACAGAACGGAACGACGCATTGTACGCAACAATCTAAAACCCGGGACCCATCTAGGTGTTTGAAGATGAGAGGGTCACTGGTATTGCCGTGAGCGCTAAAGGCTCCAATTTTCATATTCGTAGAAACGTAGGCATCCACGATGGATATTCAGCGAGTCCCGGATCTTCTGAGTGTAAGCGGCTTTCCTGCTATGAGGTGCAAGAGAACGGAGCATGACGTCTCGCTTCCAGTACCGTGACTTGGTCATCGGGGTGTCGGATTATCTCGCAGAGGTTGGCGTCCTTCTGTTTTGCGTTTGCTTCGACCCTACTTAACGCCTTCAAAAAGAAGTGTCCAGACATTACCATGGCCATTGCGCACGATGATGACCTTCAGCTCGTCGGACAGGTGGTACGTCTGCATTTTTACCCGTAGAGACAACCGGTAATGGGCGCATTTAGGACCTTTTACCGCAGATACGGTGGCATCGTGTTTACTTCAAATGAGGTTGGCGTGCTTGTTGAGAACGGTGGTAAAAGTGTTCCACGCTGTCAAGAACGCGCGAGGTGCTGATAATACTTTGACAGCGGCAATCCTACACAACAATGAAGAGGTGGTGGTTCCCGACGGGGAAAAGGCTATATTTTATGCAGCAGCTGAACTGGAAGTGCGATGCATTTGTTGAAGCCAGAAACATATATGAACTCACGAATCATGGTCTAGGAGAGCCGGTCTCTCTCGTCTTGCATCCTGTATTGTCAGAGGATCTTCTCAAACTCGAATCACCAATCAACCCGAGGAACGCGACTACGATCTCCCGAGAGAAGAAATAACTTCCCCTGCCTCATACCCATCATATACTCACTAAAGCCGGAGAACCACCAAGGATATCCATGGTTTATCACAGTTCGGGCATGTAGCGACTCTCCAAATGTCGGAGTTACAGTCCAAGACGTGTTGAGGACGATCCATGAGGATGTGAGGACGCTCTCGCGCAGACGTGAATGGACCAAGTTGAGTGCCGATGAGCGAGCGCAGGTCGATGCGACTTTCCGAGAGAGATGCAGGTCGGATGAAGATTTGAGCCAGGGTCCGGTAGGATTGACTACTTGCGAGGCAGGGATAGGCTGCAATCATACCGAAACTTTCGCCCAGTGAGTAGTGACGAGATGTTCCCCACCTAAAATACCAGAAGAACCCCATAGTGTTCCCAAGATAGGATGCAGAGGTATCCTGGCTGTTTATCCTCGGGTCCAGAACGGTCACAGCAAGGAGTGCGGCGACTGCAGCAGAGAATAGACCAGACTACAGTGCTCCAGTTTAGTTTATGAACAGAGCAGCATGAATGCCGCACGATGACTCACAAAGATGAGGATTCCATCAGCGTCTTTTTGCCAGCACTCGACCATATTCCTGTCCTCTTCCTCTGCAGCCTTGGAGTATATGGAGAAGAACGGTCCAGAGCTGTCACAGAAGCAGGGTTCTCCTAGTCTTGGCCGATTCAATACTGGCTGAGTTAGGTCGTCATCTGTTTTATATACACTTGTGAACCCGGAGAGGACAGGTAAAAGCCACAAGTGACACACACCTGTGTTGATCCCCCTCTCGCGGTCTTCATGAGCCATTACTGTAAAGCAATTTTGCGTGGATGGCTGACGACAAGCCAGAGATCGGTAACTGGCACGTGCATCCGGGGCGGCGAAACACGTGCATTACAAAGCGAGTGCCTCTTCGACAGTTCGACTCCCTGGAATGAGATCCCGTTGCCAAACGATACTACTCTGCTCGTGACTTTGTGCTCCTGGGGTGAAGCGTATGGTCCTCGTTGAGAACGAGACAACTGAAAGTCCTGGTAGGAACGGGAGAAGTAGAGCCTTTGTTTAAATACGTCGATGTGTGGTATCGACTCGCAAGGACGTTACATCGTTCTACTACAAAGATCACTTGATGAGTGAAGTCAACTGACAAAAAATACATCGGCAAGTCATTGTAACAGCCAAGAGAAGACAAGAGGTGAGAGAGGATTACCGTGAGCGCTATATTTAGGCGTACTGTACACAATAAATATTGCAACGGAGAATAAAGCTTAGCTACTAGCCCATTATAACAAAGGGAGGACGTCATCGAGAAAGAGAGAGTAAAAGTATTGAACAAGTCATCATGTCCGTGTAGCAGCGCGACAATAAAACAGCAAACAAGCACACCGGTCGTCCACCGACTGATCGCCATGGTCCCTAAAGACGTCCTCGTGCCGAGCAGCACTTACAGCCTCGTCATCAATGTGCAGCCAACCTTCCCCACTACCGCCCTCTCCGTTCTGGTGAAGAACGTCGACCGTATAGTGCCCACGACCCGACCCACCACGATGATAGAGCACCCCATGGAGCTTGTAGTGCGCAGGCTCCATGGATTTCCCGGGAGTGGGTGCCATGATTCCTAACGAGAGAGCCACGAGGGGTCGTTGGCTTCGGCTACCACAAGGGAAAGGAATGAGAAAGTCGTACCTGGTGGGATTTCTAGCTCCGGGGAGAATTCAATAGGCTTGTTGATCTTAGCCATGCCACCCGCGGTCGCATCATACAAGAAGCGCTCAAGATGGAGGACGAGAACGGGCGGAAGCGCATCGAGAAGCACCTGCTGGCTCGCCATGCTCGAACTGGATTGGCCGACCTGCACCGGTTGGGGCAGCGGGATGAGTGCAAGTGCGTCTTGAATGGTGTGTACAAAACCGGACTGCGCAAAATTAGTCACCAAGACAAGTTTTCGGGTGGAAGGGGGAGAAACGGACCTGGATGTTGAGTTGGAGTAATCGCCAGTCTTCGACTGTGACAGCGCCGGGCTGGTTCGGCACGCGTACAGTCGAAAGGGACCTCCCACCGAATATCCGCGAAATGGGCGACTGGACTAAACTCGCCTATTCGTGTCCAAGCAGACGTCAGCAACGTTAGCTAACTGCAGAGAGAAAGAATAATCGGCGTACCGTATAGTCTCGCTTTCCCATCTTAGTCTCGGCCGATCGGGCCTCTTCATCGAGTTCCTCTACGCTTAAAGCAGAGGCCGGCTTGTCCATGCCAATACAAGTGTAAAGTCCCACCAACTCTTCGTCGAGCGCGGCCAGGAAGAGGCCTAGAAACACTTCTGCATCCTGGTGCTTGCCGTCCTTTATACGATAGGCCAGCGTGAATCAGTAACAGAACGGGGCATCCTGGTCACAAGAACGTACGATCAAACCTTTGAGCTGCCTCTTCTCCTTCATCGCGTCATACATGTATGTCGGTACAGCATTGTGCTCTTTCTTTCCTTTTTCATCTTTCCTCGGCTTTCTACCTGCGGCCCGTTGCGGCGACCGTTGCGTCGGAGGCGGCTCCTTCTCCTTAAACTCGAATTCTTCAAAGAACCTCACAGTGGCATCCAGCAGCGGGGTTGCGCTACCAGCAGTCTCTGGGCCCCCTGCTCCGCGCCGCCCCTTCAGGTCACTCAGTTCCCTGACTAGGTCCCAGAACGGTGGGGAATGCACAAGTAGTTGCAGTACTGCCTTCACGAGGCACACACTCCTTGTATTCAGTCTACGAGCACGTAGGCGTGGCACTATGGCATCTCCCTTTGGATGGGAGGGTGTCGTGCTGTTGAGAAGGGTCTCTGTATCGGGCAAGGGTGGGATACGGGACGGATGGGCTGGGATGGAGAAGCCGACGGTCGAAGCAGTAAGCGAGGGATCAGGGGCGAGAGCGGGACCTGCTTCACAAGATGCCAATGACTTGTTCTGAACAGGCGGTGTCAATGCTGGCAGTGGCACCAGTGTAGGTGTAGGTGAAGACGTAGATGCGGTAGACAAGTTGTCTTGTTCTGAGTATGGTGGGACCATATACTGCGGCGTAATTCCTTCCAGAGGACGAGAAAACGTGGTAACAGGGGTAATGTCTTGCAGCATGATAGCGGCGCCACCACCTGTTGCAGACGACGCATCTGTTGGACGTGGGGTGGAATGAAATGGGTTAGTTTGTCGCGTGGCTCCAGAGTCGCTGGTTGTCGTTGGGCAAGGTGGCGAAGGTGGTATTAAGTTGATATTAACTTGCTCGGTTTGTCGTGAAATCGTGCTACTGCCATGAGAGGGTTGATATGGCGAGGCATCATGAGAGTGACCAGGTCGGGTGGGGATAGAAGCGGCATGGGAATAGGTAATATGAGGATGAGAGATGCTGTCTGGGCGATGACTGGCGATGTCACAAATTGGATACGAGAATGGTCGGTCCAGAACGGAGTCGGTATCGTCAGTTTCGCCAGAGAATCCAGTTGGGGCGGCATCGGTGCCATAGTGTAAGGCGATGTAAAGATGGCGAATCAAATGGAGTGTCTCGACGTGAGTCTTGTCAGGACCTCCGAATCGGTTCCTTGCTTCTTGAACCAATTCGTTCCAGAGTGCACAAAAGCTATACTGTAGCCCAGGAAGAGTATGACGTATATCAAATTTGGAAAGTGTCTCCACAAACCATAATGTGTGGGAAGGAATGGCTCGGCGAGAGACTTGGATCAAGGTGGCAAGTAACACGTTATCTCCGGCATGGAAGACGTTGTCCCGAAGGTCCTGCGCTGCTAGTCCACTGACACCTTTGGCCAACTCAATCCAATCGTCACCACGTTCCTGCATAATGGCAAGACCCTTGGCGACTCTGAGCCGCGCATAATCAGCAATTATAACATTTTTGTGAGTGCGCCATCGTGCCATTGCCTGTAGCTTCTCGATGGATGCCGGTGTTTGATCGATAAAGTTGAAACCAAGAGGACAGGGAACCACGCTCATGACGTCCCTACAGATAATCAGTCGGCGATTCTTGACGGAATCAATGACCGAATTAGACGATAAAGTGCGATTCCTGAATCCAAGCAATGAATACCAGAGCTTGTTAAGAATGTCTTCAGGGAAATCACTTTCGAAATCTTGATCTTTTACCAGCTTCGAGCTGAAGAAGCCAGGAATGGCCTCAAAGAAAGTTTCCTGACTATCGTCGTCTCCAAGAACACCTATTGTCCAGTCAAAGATCCGGAGGTCGATCTCTGATAACCGCTCCGTTACCGTGTCCTCCGCTGCCTTCTCCACGCCCCCTAACATCCAGCGATGATAACGTTTCTTCAAGGACGAAATGCGCAGCCACTTGAAGATATCGCCTCTAGGGGATTCGGAGTCGAGAAATTTGAAGGGTACATAGATCAGGCTGGCGTACAAGAACCAGGCTGGTCGAGATAGCGGTGCATAATACGGGCTGTCATGCCGAACAATTGGCAACACTGTGATCAATCCGTACACGATTGAGAAAAGCCCGATCCACCACATCACAGAGCTGAAGACCGCGTGGTCGATATGGAAGAGGAAAATAACCAGTCCACCAAGGAAGAGAAACATCGACAGATGTAGCAGCGTCGGCAGTCCTTCAACTGCCCATGGAATATGCATCTTGTCCACGCCGTTGGCAAAGAATGCACGCATACGCGCTCGCTTCTCCGGGCTGCACCGTGCAGGCTGAGTGAGACGGATAAATCGACGTGAGCATTGGTTCAATGACGTTGCCAACATGGCGCAGCTAACGCTCATAACCAAGCTCAAGAACCAGAGCGAATTCACCCAGATGGCATATCTCGGAGGAGAGAACGCGGGCGGTTTAGGGACAGGGGAGGGGACGGTTGCGTTTGGGTCGGCGAGTACCTCAAAGATGTTTCCAAGATAGAATGCAGAAGTATCCTGGCTGTTTGGTCTGAGGTCCTGGACGGTCACAGCAAGGAGTGCGGCGACTGCAGCAGAGAATAGACCGGTCTATAGTGTGCCAACTTGAGATTATGCACAAGGCAGAAGTACGAGGACGTACAAAAATGAGAATTCCCTCAGCGTCTTTCTGCCAGCGCTCGACCATCTTGTTGTCCTCTTCCTCAGCGGCTTTGGAGTATATGGAAAAGAACGGTCCAGAGCTGTCACCAAAGCACGCTGGCTGCAATAGTTGGTTCGGGGCCGACTGAGTCTGAGTTTGATTACCATCTGTTTGATATACGTTTGTGAGCTTGGAGGGAAGAGGTCAAAGTTACAGGCAACACATGCCTTCGGTTTTCCCTCTCTCGAGGTCCTCATGAGCGGTTTGAGACATTGAAGAAATATTGCGTACTTAGACCAGCAAACAAGAGGTTTGCTGGTTATATAGCACCGCTAGGATGCATACCCACCAGACGTATGGGTCCATGGTTACTCGTGTGTATCGTTGTACTCTGATGTGGGTGTTCAACGTTAATGTCACTTAAGATGCAAAAGGCAAACAAGAACGAACAAAAGCAATGCAGTCCGCGTCTCCATCGATCTCCATCACTTGGAGTATTTGTCACGCCGTGACCTTGCAGTGATCGCCATGAGCAACAATCAATTGATTGAAGACAAACTGATAATCCCCGAGCTCGCCGCTGCATGCTTAGTCAATAAACATTTGCCCTACTGCTCTATGGGCTTGTGAGAGCCAACAGTATGAGCGAGAAGAGTAGTGAGTTGATGAGAGCGAAAAAACAAGGGGAAAAGTGTGTGTAAATCTATCACGTGGCTGAGCTCGAACTTCGCCGATTCTGATTGTTAATCCGACCCGCCAATTCCCTCTCGTTCGATGTCTGCGAAGGGCAGAGGCGGCGGGTTATGTGGAAATTCCAACTTGCGTGTGTATCATCTGTCCTAGTGGATGACTTTCAAACTCGTCAGACTATTCAGAACCATGTTTTGCAAGACCGTGACCTCATTCCAACTCTCCAACACAACCTCGCCCACAGCCCCGCTCCAGGATGGTTCACGACATTGAAATCTGGCCTGTCGCCGCGTGGCGAACGGTCAGCCATTAATCGGACCAGGCTACGGGTTGAGTCGAACGGCGTAGTATATTCCGAAGTGCCCTGACTTTTATTATTCCCTCATCATTCGCAGTAGGACATTCCAGTGGACTTTTCTTTGGTCTCTTTAGAGATATCCATCAATGATCAAAGCTTTCGCACGAAGGACAATCCATTAGCCAGGGGTGATAAACGTGTAGCACGTTCGAGGTATGGTCTGAGCGTTAAAGGACATAACATGCACGGCTTTACAGTAAGTTGTAATGGAAAAGACACAACAAACCACACTGCCTCAGACAAACGGCGGGGTTGTGCAGACGAAAAAATACAATTACAGTAAGACCGCGCGGCAGTGCCCAGCCAGTCAGGGTAACATGTCAGCGTTCTTGGCAATCTGATGGCCCTCCTTGCCGGAAAATGTCATCAATGAAATACAGTAACCTAGTGGAGACGTCTGCCAGGTCAAAAAGGGATGGTCATTCGAATCGATGGTTCATCCCGGGCTTATAAAAATTTCATTCTCACACTTCAAATTCGGGAAACAATGCAAAAGGACAAGACCAAATAGTGACAGGAAAGCTCTCAACAACCTTGACAGCGGATCGACTCGAGGAGATAATGTCATAACGGCAATAATACGTGATTGTACTCTACGTGTAGATCGCTCCACCTCCAATAAGCGAAAACGATTGTGCCACGAAAAGGTGCGGCGGCGCGACTGAGCCAAAATGTTGGCTAGAACGAGAGCGAAGCGAGTTCCGAAAGCGAAGCCATCCGGTTCCGAGGCCGATATTGCGGACTCGCAAAAATATCTTCAGCAACCAGATGCGAATGTATCTGGGGAAAAGACGTTGCCACTGGCACACCCGGGTTACCAACTGTTGTTGAGTATAGCATGGTAGATGCAGATACAGAGATGGCCACTAAATCTTGGAGACTCGTGCGGAGTTCGGAGTACGACGAGGGCGCGGCGGTGCGCCGCTGGCGCGCTTGCGGACTCCGATGACCGCCCAGAAACTGAGGCTCGGACGCAGTACCTGTCAATTCATTCTCAGCGTCGCTGGTGCTCAGTGTTACTTATCCGCCTAGATTTCTCTGCTGGCCAGTGCGCTTCCTTCTACTATCGGGAAAATGTCATTGTGTTTCGTGCTTCTTGTCTGGTCGGGCAAGCACTGCATCCAGGACGACTGGTTACAGCATACAATCACGTCCAGCATGCGGGTCCAGGTTTACTCATGTGTACCATTGTACTCTGGTATGGGTCCTTACTGTAATATGTTGGTCACCGGCACGGCGAAAAAGACCTGAAAGACGAACAACAACGAACAAAAGTGACGGCAACGGGGGCGTCTCATGGCTCGATTGAACCCAATCCAGTAATTCCTCGAATTCTCCATAGCCCATTGCGTAACTTGCGCTACTTTTCCCGGGTTTGTGGGGTCGGTAAATGGCTGATCATATGAGTGAGAAGTGTTGCGGGACGTCTCTTGATGGGCATGTGAGAATGGAGTGTGAAAAACACACGTGGCACAGCCGCACAGGCGGGGACTGCCGCGCTGGCTCCGCCGCCCATTCCTGCTCATGACCCCACCCCTGCTCTCAGCCTCTCGCTAAATATGACGATACTGTGAAGACAATGTTCTCTAATCTGTTCGGTATCTTCCCTTTCTACTAGTACGGCATCCTATGGTTGTCAAGACTCAAGACGGCTACATGCAGCATTACCATCTCCCCAACTGAAGAACAAGGAATCTATCCTGTGTTGGAATCCTCCCCTCCCTACATTATAGAGTTGCAGGCTGGCAGGCAATGTCACCTTAATGGCAGCGCTGCCGTTTCAATGTCGGCGAAGGGGCTCACTGGCAGGCACTGACTAGGGCGATAGCTTTCGCGTGGTATTGCTGTGAAAGCAGTCCATAGGCGACCCGTCGGTATATCTGGCCTGGTAGTCGATATCGTGCACGCCACAGGGCTTTGGAATGAAGAGTCAACCCTGGTCAAGGCCAACGAGCAAGATTGCATGTTCCTGGGCTATTTCGCCCCCAAGTCGACGTGTAGCCTCCACAGTCCGATCCATAAGGCGACCATCGATTCCTCGTTCAGACGCTATCTACGGTCGTCCAACAGGCCAGGGAAAACCAAGTTCATTATAGTAAAGATTTACCCTGACTATCCGACTCTATACTTCCCTCGGAGAGGGGTCGATATTTCCTGGCTTCACGGAACCATTAGAACCAGGACCCACGAAGCCTACTACCCTATTTTTGGGTATTTCGCACCCTGCTTCACCACAGTCGACCCACCCTGCCTTCAGAGCAATCCATTCGTCGTGGCCGTTCACCATACCCATCGTTGTCCCCGTATATTGAATGTCTCTCCGAGTCCCATTTTCACCCCGGAAGACACCGTCGAGAAAAATGGTGAACGGAGCGGCAGAGGGCTCTCCAGCAGGCTGAGAGTATATTTCTAACTTGCTTCCTATCGGACTAGCAGCCCTCTTGGGCTCGAATCCACAAATCCGACTGACTGAAGTTGGTCAGCTGCAACGTGTATAGGCGTTTCTCGGTGATGACTAATCTCAACAGCACCTCTGGGATATATGTGAATGCGACGCGGAAGAGGCTCTCTCCCTTATCTTTCCGACATACAGTAGTTGCATCGCACCCATGTCGACCATTTTACCCAATATATGCGTTGCTTCGACATATGGTTTGTCTGAAATTTGAGAGATAGAACCTCTGACAGGCTCCAACACCATTTCAGCGGGTTCGGTCGCTTTCGGACGTTTGTGGTTGCCATCCGTCTTTCGTAATCGCGTTTAGCCCGGTAAGGTTAGGGGTTTGAGCAAACACGTCACGTGCAGATTACTCCCGTGATCCTGCGAGTCTTTATCTTATCAGCCAGGATCAGTTGGATTAATCAATCACGTGATGTGTCCTCTCGATGTCCACGCGATGTCCCCTACCCCCGCATTCACTAGGGCAGAATGTTACTGGTAAAATGATTCTATGGAATTATTTTTTTAAACGACATGGTTGGAATTACCATTGGTACACCCCCAGTGACCGCCAAAGCCAATGTTAAGGACGAGATGAGACTCCGTCGCCAAATAATATTGCTCTGCTGATGACTTACGTTTGTGGAATGAAGTTTATATTTATAGAGATACTACAACTGAAAGTTTGGTTACTATTACAAACGGAGAACATTCTCGAGAGTAAAACAAGGAGCTTATCATGTCTGAATAGAAGCAATGCGACTATAAAACAGCATATAAACACACCGGTCGTCAACCCAATCATCGTTGCGGTCCCCAAACACCTCCTCGTCCCGCAACGCGCTCACAGCTTCGTCGTCAATGCGCAGCCAAGCTTCTGCACTACCGCTGCTTCTGTTCGGGTGAAGAACATCAACCGAAAAACCCCCACTGCCCGCAGACATATCGTGATGGTAGAGCACCCCACAAAGCTTGTAGCGCGCTGCCTCCACAGATTTCCGGAGAACAGGTGCCATGATTTCTAGAACAGCAAAGCCACGAGGGATCGTAAGTTTTAGCCAGCACGGGCGAAAGAAATGAGAAAATCGTACCGTGTGGGATGTCGAGCTCCGGTGCGAACAGAATAGGCTTGCTGATCTTAACTATGCCACTCGCAGATGCCTCGTGCGAGAAGCGCTCAAGATGGAGGACAAGAACGGGTGGAAGCGTCTCGAGAAGCACCTGTTGGCTCGCCTCGCTCGACCAGGATTGGTCGACCCGCACGGGCCGGGGCTGCGAGATGTGTACGAGTGCATCTTGAATGGTGTGTACCGAATCTGGCTGCGTGAATGGTTTGGAGGTTAGTCACCAGGACGGGTGAGAAGGGGAGAAACGGATGAGAAACGGACCTGGATGTTGAGTTGGAGTAATCGCCAGTCTTTGACTGTGACAGCGCCGGGCTGGTTCGGCACGGATACAGTCGAAATAGACCTCCCACCAAATATGCGCAAGATGGGCGACTCGACTAAACCCGTCTATTCGTGTCCAAGCAGACGTCAGCAGCGTTAGGCTAACGGCAGAGAGAAAGGATAATTGGCGTACCATATAGTCTTGCTTTCCCATCTTAGCCTGGCCCTCAGTTGATCGAGCCTCTTCATCGAGTTCCTCTACGGTTGGAGCAGAGACCCCCTTCTGCATGCCAATACAAGTGTATAGTCCCACCAACTCTTCATGGAGCGCAGCCAGAAAGAGACTTAAAAACATATCTACATCCTGGTGCTTGCCGTCCTTTATACAACATGCAAGAAGAATCAGTAACAGAACGGGGCATTATAGCCACGAGAACGTACGAGCAAACGTCTGAGCTGCCTCTTCCCCTCTATCTCGTCATACACGTATGTCGGCACAGCATTGTGCTCTTTCCTCCCTTTTTCATCTTTCCTCGGCTTTCTACCTGTGACCCATTGCGGCAAGCGTTGTGTCCGAGGCGGCTCCTTCTCCTTCTCCTTCTCGTCTAGTATCTCATAGATTATCACAGTGGCATCCACAAGCGGTGTTGCGCCGCCACCAGTCTCCGAGTCCCCTTCTTCGCGGCGCTCCTTCAGGTCACTCAGTTCCTTGATCAGGTCCCAGAGCGGAGGGGAATGCACAAGTAGTTGCAGTACTGCCTTCACAAGGCACACACTCCTTGTATTCAGTCCAAGAGCACGTAGGCTCGGCACTGTGACATCGTCTGTTCGGTGGGAGGGCGTCGTGGTGTTGAGGGGAAAGGTCTCTGCATCGGGCAAGGGAGGGATACGAGACGGAAGGTAGGCCGGGATGGGGAAGCCGACGAACGAAGCAGGAAGCGAGGGATCAGAGGCGAGGATGGCACCTGTTTCGCAAGATGCCAATGAATTGTTCTGAACAGGCGGTGTAGATGTTGGCAGTGGCATCACTGTAGGTTCAGGTGAAGATGTGGATGTGGTAGACGAAATGTCATGTTCTGAGCACGGTGGAACTACGTCCTGCTGCGTAGTTCCTTCCAGAGGATGAGACAACGTGGTAGCAGGGGTAATGTCTTGCAGCATGATAGCGGCATCATCACCTGTTGCAGATGCATCTGTTGGACATGGGGATGAATGAATCGGGTTAGTTTGTCGCGTAACTCCAGAGGCGTGAGAGGTCCCTCCGATTCGTTGATTGTCATTGGGCAAGGCGGCGAAGGTGGTACTAAGCTGATATTAACTTGCTCACTTTGTTGTGGAATCGTGCTACCGCCATGAGAGGGTTGATATGGCGAGGCATTGTGAGGGTCGCTAGCTCGGGTGTGGGTAGAAGCGGCATGGGAATTGGGAATATGATGATGAGATGTGCAGTCTGGGCGATGACTGGCGAGGTCACAGATTGGATACAAGGACGGTCGGTCCAGAACGGAGTCGGAATCGTCAGTGTATTCAGAGAACGCAGCTGGGGCGGCATCGGTGCCATAATGTAAGGCGATGTAAAGGTGGCGAATCGAGCGGAGAGTCTCAACACGAGCCTGAATGGTGGCAGGCCTTGTGGATTGGTTCCTTGATTCTTGGACCAATTCGTTCCAGAGTGCACAAAAGCTATACAGTGGTCCAGGAAGAGTATAGCGTATGCCAAATTTTGGAAGTATCTGCAGAAACCACCATAGGTGAGAAGGGATCGGCGAAGGGATGGCTCTACGAGCGACTTGGATCAAGGTGGCAAGTAACATGTTATTTCCGGCATCGGCGACGTTGTCCCGAAGGTCCTGCTCCGCTAGTCCACTGACAGCTGCGGCCAAATTAATCCAATCGTCACCACGTTCCTGCATATCGGTAAGACCTTTGGCGACTCTGAGCCGTGCATAATCAGCAGTTATAACATTTTTGTGAGTGCGCCATCGTGCCATAGCCTGTAGCTTCTCGACGGATACTGGTGCTTGATGAATAAAGTCGAGGAACCCAGGAGGAACTAGAAAGTGAAACGCGAAAGGACAGGGAATCACGTTCATGAAATCCCTACAAATGGTCAATCGACGATTCTTGACCGAACCAATGACCGAATTGGACGATAAAGTGCGATTCCTGAATCCAAGCAAGGAATACCAGAGCTTGTTAAGAATGTCTTCGGGGAAATCACTTTCGAAATCGTGATCCTTTGCCAGCTCCGAGCTGAAGAAACCAGGAATGGCCTCAAAGAACGCTTCCAAACTGTCATCGTCTCCGAGAGCATCTAGTGTCCAGTCAAAGATCCGGAGGTCGATCTCTGATAACCGCCCCGACAACGTGTCCTCCGCTGCCTTCTCCATGCCACCTAACATCCAGCGATAATGACCCTCCAAACTAAAAATGCGATACCATTTGCTAGTGCCAGTGAAGGCACCGCCTCTATAGGCTGAGCGGAGGATTTTAAAGGGTATATGAGCCAGGATGGCGTACAAAACCAGGCTGGTCGAGATAGCGGCGCATAATACGGGCTGTCGTGCCGAACAATCGGTGCCACTGTGATCAATCCATACACGATTGAGAAAAGCCCGATCCACCACATCACAGAGCCGAAGACCGCGTGGTCGATATTGAACAGGAAAATAACCAGTCCGCCAAGGAAGAGGAACATCGAGAGGTGTAGCAGCGTCGGCAATCCTTCAACTGCCCAAGGAATATGCATCTTGTCCACGCCGTTGGCAAAAAATGCTCGCCTTCGCGCTCGCTTCTCTGGGCTGCACCGTGCAGGCTGAGTGAGACGGATAAATCGACGTGAGCATTGGTTCAATGACGTTGCCAACATAGCACAGCTAACGCTCATAACCAAGCTCAAGAACCAGAGCGAATTCACCCAGATGGCATATCTCGGAGGAGAGAACGGGGGCGGTTTAGGGATAGGGGAGGGGACGGAAGCACGTGTTGCGTTCGGGTCGGCGAGAACCTCAAAGATGTTTCCAAGATAGAATGCAGAAGTATCCTGGCTGTTTGGTCTGAGGTCCTGGACGGTCACAGCAAGGAGTGCAGCGACTGCAGCAGAGAATAGACCGGTCTATAGTGTGCCAACTTGAGATTATGCACAAGGCAGAAGCACGAGGACGTACAAAAATGAGAATTCCATCAGCATCTTTCTGCCAGCGCTCGACCATCTTGTTGTCCTCTTCCTCGGCGGCTTTGGAATATATGGAGAAGAACGGTCCAGAGCTGTCACCAAAGCACAGTGGCCGCGATGGTTGAAGATTCCGGGCCGACTGAGTCTGAGTCTGATCACCATCTGCTCGATATACGTTTGTGAGCTTGGAGGTGAAATGTCAAAGCTACAGGCAGGTAACACATACCTTCGGGTTTCCCTCTCTCGAGGTCCTCTTGAACAGTTTGAGACATTGGAGAGATATTGCGTACTTGGTCCAACAAACAAGAGGTTTACTGGTTATATAGCACACGTATCCAACCCCCTGGACATGTGGGTCCACGGTTACTCATGAGGACCATTGTATTCTGATATGGGTGTTTTACGTCAGATGCAAACAGCGAACGAACAGAACAAACAAGACGAACAGAACGAACAAGACATGTACAGCGTCGGCTACCGGTTACCTCCGGGAACCGGCCCCCCAGAAGGCAACCAAGCCCAAAAAGCGTCCGATTCACCCAAACTGGGATCAAAGATTTCCAATTCGTCGCCGAACCGCCGAACAAGCTTTGTTTCGCAAATTGTTTCGAGCCGCCGCACGCTTAGTTGATACACACTTGCTCCATTGTTTTCACGAGCTTGTGGGCTGACAATGAGCGAGAAGGGCGGTGAGATGGCAGAGATGTTCTTGGTGGTCTTGATGAGGGGAATGGAAATTTGAGCGTGTACAGTACCAAGTAAATCAATCGCGTGGCATGTCTTCTACCGTCCTCAACGTCCCGCAAGAGATTCTACAACTGAAAGTGTGATTGCTATTACAAAGGCAGAACATTTTCGAGAAAGTAAAACAAGTGGCTCATCATGTCTGGTTGAATAAAAACAGGGATACTCCGAGCTCGCTGCTGCACGCTTAGCCAATACCACTTGCCCTGGTCGTCCATGAGCCTGTGAGGGCTGGTGAGATGCTCCTGATGAGAGCTGAGCACTGAGCACCGAGGGGGGAGGTGTCTGAAATTAAAAATCCTCGGAGGTCAACGCTGAGCGTGTAAATCCAAGTGTAAGTCAATGACGTGGCGTGGCATGACTTGCTCCGCCCGCGTTTACACTTTCCACCGTCCTCAATGTTCCCTTCCCCCGCGTTCACCAGAGTACGATGATACTGCTGAAGAGACCCCATGGCATCTTATGACATTCAAGGACGGACTCAACATCACCACATCCCCGATCCCAATGTTACTGTAAGGGGCGCATTCTGCTTTTTAATCCGACCTCGCATTCGGGAGTTGTAGGTCAGTTATGTCCATTGACAATGGAAGCGTTGCTCTTTCTTCCGATGTCGGTGAAGGGCAAAGGTGGTGGGATACAACTGTAGATGGAAATTCAAATCCATGTGCGTGTGTTCTCAGACTCTCAGTCTCTGGATGACTTTCGAACTCGTCAGACTATTCAGAGCTATGTTATGGGATACCAATGAATCGACCCTAAGACAGGACAGGACCTGTCATAAAGGATCCGCGACTCGGAAGCGTATTAGAAAGGCGGCGTGGAGAAGAACAACTGCCAGTGGCATCCGATGGCCCAAAGACCTCTGTTGATTCTCCTTCATCTGTCTTCTCGTCTGCGGAGGATTAGGTGGGGATCATAATTGAAGGCGCCTTGGGAGAAAGTCACTGTAGATCCCCGGGAGCTACTCTTCGAGATGCTGGTCTGCCAAGTCAATGGGGAGTCGACGTGCTGGGCAGATAGACACATCTCGACTATGCGAGTCTAGGACACGCCTGATCATCAATAGCATTGGTTTCATTGAATAAATCTCTGATCCACCCAAAGCCTTGAAACTATGAATCACCCTGGCCAGGCTTCGCCTCAGTTACTGTAGCGCTGTTTCCTTATAACTTTCGTCGGTAGGAACCACAGGCCTACGGTAGTGTCGTCGCTTATAACTTGAGCTGTCTAATCAATATCTAGTCGTGCTTCTATCCTTAGGCATGGCATGATGAGTTTACATTATGGGCTCTGGGGAAGTACACGGTGGCGAGCTCGAGAAATAGATAAATAGAGGTAAGTTAGTAGGAGGAACACGGCCTTCAATCGGAACCGCCTTCCTCGGTTCACTTTCCGTCGGTCTCGTGTGGTTCCAGGGAATCCCGCTCTGCATTAATGACCATAATTGTTTGGACTATCCGGGCGTCAATTCGAAGCAGATAATTGAACAAGCAAGGTAATTCACCTCCATGGTCCACCCTATCATTCGCAAGGACTTCAGGGCGGAACGTGGCGGAGATCTCCTGTGTGGGCCCTCCTTCCTCGTGCAGGTTTAGAAAAATAGCCCCTTCTGGACATGAAGTTAATATCGTTAGGGGTACTATCGAGTTCCCAGTGTTGCAAAAAATTGGTTTTTATTTTCTGTAGCTTCAACAACACATCACAGCAACTTCAAATTGTACATACTGACAGAATAAAGAATTTCCCATCGTATTCTGATTTTTGCTTATTTGTTTTCCTCTTTATGAATGCTCTGTGCTTTTCACCCCCTTCTGCAAAATTTGTCACACATTGTCACACCAACGGCAACATTCGGCAACTAGGAAGCGGTTGCTGAGTCGCGTCAGTTGGGTCACCGGTAACTCGGGTTGCCCATGATGCCGGCTGGCAAAACCCGAAATCATCACGCTTTTGTCACTCTCGGAGACCCTCAAAATGAGATTTTGTTCTAGTTTTTGATCAGGCATGTTTCATCCCCTCAAATCAATAATTTGCAACCTCAGAGGTGTATTCTTAGAGAATGTCAAGGGTTTGCAAAACCCTGAGGGTATGGTCCAAGGGTAGGTAAGGGTAAGGGTAAGGGTACGAGAATCTGAACCCTCCACAAACCCTTACCCCTGAGGAAGGGTCAAGGGTAAACCCTTACCCTTAAGAAGGGTTTCCAAGGGTACAGGAACCAGAGTGGTGGCTCAGTGGCTCAGTGGCCCAGGGGGATGGTCCAGACAGATACCCGGAATATTATGGTTCCTGGCTAGATTCACACTCCACTCCATTAAGCATTAAGGCAGTTGGCTTATTAAGGGCCCAACATCACGCGTGACATTGCACATAACAGTTGAATGGTACTAGTCTACATCCAACCCTATAGCATTTGAAATGGAATGAAAAAGCTTGACGTGCGACACGGCATTCTCAGTCCTCATTACCTCCAATGTCTTCCAACACCAGACCTGGTGAAAATCCTGCCGACATAATTGATGGCGCACGCAAACGGAAGGCCTCGGAGCGCTCAATACTCGCTGCCCCTGTTGGACCTAAAAAAGTGAGGGCGACGATGGTTACTGGCAAAAAAAAGCCAGTCACCAAGAAGACTACCACTACTGTGGTGAAGTCCACTGTGTTCCGGAAGGAATCTCGTTAGTTTTATTCTAATTCAAAGAACTTCTGACTTACCTATCATGGCATCGCCTTTCCGGCCACTGTATGCAGTAACCACGCTTGCCAATACACAAGCCTCCATGGCCACGACATCAGTAGCAAGCACTCCAGTGATGCGGCGGTCTGTTGAGATTGAGGAGGTAGACGACGATGGCCACCATTTGAACACATCACGAATTCTTGGGTCTTCGGATGGAAGTGGTAACGACAGGGGTGCCATTGCTGGTAGGAACACGGCAAGGGCAGCATTATCTGTGATTGATGTTAATGATGAATCCGATGATGAGACGGATGAGGCTCAGCGAGGTACAATTCCGCACCATGAATCTATCGGAAATGCGTTAATGACATTAAATGTGAATGTAGATCGCCTTGCGAAAGATTGGAACGCACCAATTTATGCGTTCTTCCACCCTATCCCATCTATTGACTACATTGGAAACCCAGCTCGACGCGTTCATGTCTTTGAGTGCAACGCGAAGACATGCAATGGCAAAGGCACGTGCCGGAGACATGTCCAAAGGTACCTTGATACTTCCGATGGGAAGTCAACAAGCAATCTTCGCCGCCATGCAAAGGTATGCTGGGGAGATGATGCTGTTGTGGCAGCAGATGCCGCAAAAACGCATGCTGCAGCTCGTGAGGTTGTTGAGAAATCCTTGGGGATGCCGGACAAGTCTATCACTGCAATGTTTGAGCGCGTTAAAGGGAATGCGCAGGTAACATATTCACATAGACAGCATACCAAGACTGAAGTCCGGTATGCTATCGTCTGAAACTCTACCTGCAAATTTAATAACTCATCCATTGTCAGCACGGTGTTCGTTCGCTGGGTGGCCGAAAACATGCGTCCCTTTAAAATAGTTACAGACCAACAGTTTGTGAACTTGATGAAGACGGGAAGGCCTGGATATTACATCCCTTCACCTGCTACCGTCTCTCGGGATACCAAAAAAGTGTTTGCACGCTGCCGTACAAGGATTGCAAAGATCCTACAGGTATGATCAATTGTTTAGTATCGACTATAATGATCCGAATCGCGTACTCACCAGGATTACGAAGGCAAGCTCAGCTTTGCAACAGACGCTTGGACATCTCCAAATCATAAGGCATATGTCGCTGTAACAGTCCACCTAGAGAAAGATGGCGCTCCGATTACCATGCTACTCGATCTGGTCCAGGTTGCGAAGTCGCACACCGGGATCGTTCTAGCAGCAACATTTGCTAAGATTCTTGAGGACTTCGGCATCGCACATAAGGTCAGCCGATAAATAAAGTCAGTAAGTATCACTGCTCACATGAATCAGATCTTGAGCATTACCTGTGATAATGCAAGCAACAATGACGCAATGATACGTCACCTCGGAGGGCTCATCGATGAGTTCAAGGGGCGCGAAAGTCAAACCCGATGTTTCGCACACATCCTCAATTTAATTGCAAAAAGTATCCTTCGACAATTTGACGTACCAAGGGCTCAAGTCAATGTATTTGACGATGCGACTACAGCGTTGATCGAGCTTGCAGGTAACATTGAACTTGAGGAACAGGAGACCATCGAGCAAGGTGATGACGATGATAAAGATGACGACGAAGTAGAGGATGAGAATGTAGAGGATTGGGTAGATGAGAGGAAAGCTATGAATGAGGAACAGCTTGCTGAACTGACGAGAGCGTGCAACCAGTGAGGCTGATGCTTGTCAAGGTGCGTGTAAAATTTCAAACTCAACTTTGCGCCGTAGCGCCCTTCATGACTCACTCACACATTGTCCTCAGCTACGCAAAGTTGCATTTGCCATCAAGAACTCATCAACTATTATCCTTCCTCATTGGTTTGATGTCCTCAACGAACTGGGTCTTGATGCTCGCATGATGCCACGGGATGTGTCAACGCGATGGAACTCGACGTTTGACATGCTTAGGTTTGCCATTGAGTACCGCGCAGCAATTGATGCTATCACATCAGAACGGACCATGAATCTTCGTAATTATGAGCTTGGAATTGAGGAGTGGAATGTCGCTGAAGAGCTCTGTGATGTGCTGAAGGTGCGTCACTTTAATTCTGAATACTGAGTTACAGTACTAATCAACAATTCCAACTAGATCTTCAAGGACGCATCGGATTTCTTCTCTCGCGAACTCTCGCATGGACACCCTGCCACAAACATCGCCACAGTTATCCCTGCCATGGACACCATCGATGAAGTCTTAGCTACGAACGCCCTCTCCTCAAAATATTCGGTTGCCATTCATGCGGCTTTGAGTATAGGTAAGAAAACGCTAAACCGTTACTATTCGAAGACAGATCTATCCAACGTCTATCGGATTGCAATGGGTACGCATCGTCTCATTTTTATCCTCGCATTTTATGATTGCTTATTCTCCTTTCAGTCCTTCATCCTCGTCACAAGCTCAACTACTTCAAAAAGGCAAAGTGGGAGGACGACTGGATAAAGGCTGCCAGGCAGCTCGTACGTTCCGAGTATGACCTTTCCTACAGACGTCTCCCTAATTCTCAGGAGAACAGGGTACGCCTTACGTGTTTTCTTTCATACTACATTATGCTTATCGTGTTTTTGTATATGTAACAGGCTGCAGCACAGGCGTCGACAAGTGATAATTTCTTTGACAACATGGCTGCTCTGGGTGCACCCGAGTCTACGGAACTTCGTGACGAGCTTGACCGCTACCTCGGCTCGGACCCTGAGTATGTCGTCGATGCTGTCCGTTGGTGGTACGATCGTCGTGCGGATTATCCTCATCTGTCAAGGATGGCGAGGGATTATCTCATTATCCCTCGTAAGTGATTATAGTCATCTCACTAATTTCATACACCTCATTCCACATTTTTTACTAGCTACTTCTGTTGGTGTCGAACGAGCCTTTAGCAAGGGCCGGATTCTTCTATCCCACGTCCGTAACCGACTCTCAGTTCAGTCAACGCGCGCCCTTATGTGCCTTGGAGTGTGGAGTTTGCGGGGATATGTTCAAAATAAGGACATCAACAGTGTTACGGCGTTGGAGGAGGTTGTTGGGGAGGAAAGGATGGAGGAGTTGTCTGCTGATTGGGACATTATTACTACATAGCGTGCCTCTGGTACAGTACTACTGTATGGCAAAATTTGTGTGACGTGGAAGCGAGCGCACCAACGCTGAGTAATGAGTGACATCGTGTTCAACGTACCGCTTCATTCCGCTTCATCAACACAGCGTGCACAGCAGTCGTGACTCTTGTGCGTTGTCTCACCATGCATATACCCTCGTTCTCAAAACTCGGATTAACTTCTCCCACATAAGAGTACCTCTGTTGAGGATAGGCAACGAATTTTTGGTCGGAACATCCTTCCCCGACGCCCAATTAAGAGCTTGCTTCAATTAATGTGGCTAGCGCTTAAGGACAAGGTTTTAGTAAGTTCAAAGCGATCTTACACTCATTCCGGCTCTCGAACCTAATGGTACCTACCACAGGTTTTGTTGTCGATTTGCGCCTAATATCGCCCGCACTGAGCCTCTTCCAAGACTTCGGCACGACTCGCCCTGAAGGGGAACCCCAGATAGATTGGGTCAAGGGCGACACTATCCTTGTTGCTGTCGTTATCGTCGTCAGAGTCGGATCCGTAAATGACTGGCAAAAAGAGAAATAGTTCGACGCTCTGAACGACAAGAGAGAACTTGAAGACCGCTTCGTCAAGGTTCTCCGTGATGGCCAAGAACAACTGATCCACGTACACAACGTTGTCGTGGATAGGAGCCAAGTCCATGACAGTTCTGAACCCCCTTCGTCGCGTTACGAGCACATAATGAACGATGCAGACTTAGCACAACTCGCTCATCCTTCTCACACTGCCATTGACACCTCCGACACTCGCCCTTCTCGCACAGCTTTGATGGTTGTTAGGTCCTTCGGCTCCTTCCCCAACTCTGAACGTTCAAACCTGACCAACGCGGATATCTTTGGAGCGCACTGCCGCGCACGGGTGAAGGGTTTCGAGGGTTTGAAACCCTCGAAACCCTTCGTGAACCCCTATCCGTCTAGGCGGTAACCCTTACCCCTCAGCGCGGGTGGGGGTTTCAACGGGTACGGATAAGGGTAGGAAATAAAAACCCGGGGGTTACCCGGGATGTTCACTATGTATTCTAACATGCTAGCTGAACAGAATGAAGTGGGACTATTGACATCGCTGGGATCTGGGGGTCAAGGACCTCACATTTCAGCATACCTCCTCTTTTTTAGTCCCACCATACTACAATTGTTTAACAGATCTTTTGTTTTCTCTTGATCTAATATCTATAGATGCTACTTTACTTACTGTATTTTTTTTTGGGTAAAACCGATAATGGGAATGTGGTGATCGAGTCCAATCTTTTCAATTTGCAACAGTAGGGTCATTTGCAACACTAGTAACGTGATAGTACCGCGATAGGATCAATACTGACCTCCCGTTGTCCTCGATTGAAATATGGTCATCTCGACGCTTTCTAAGGTATCTGTAGATGAATCGGTAAAGGCCCGCCCTGGCGGTGGGTCATCGAAAGGGCTGAGATTGTTCAACTCTAGGGTGGTTTGACATCATCACAGTCAGTAATTTTACGTCTCGATGTGAACAAAAGTACCTATTGCTCCGGTGGCTTGCTTGATCTGGGTCAAGAGCGATTCACTTTTCCCTCTATCGGATGCTCTCTACATCATTCGTCACTTGGGCATCGTTGCTATGAAAGGTACACACCAAATCTTACCTTAGTAACGATGTACAACTCTTTGGCCATTTCTTTGAATTCTCTGGCCTTCAAGTTTCTTTGGAGTCGAGAGTCACCGCCTGTTTCCAAGTTATTTCTCTTATCCATTACCCTGTCACATTGCGCCGGGATTAAGATATAAATTCTACCAGCTAGAAACACTTAGACTGACGCCTCGAACATAACTTCGATTAACTGTTTGTCGTCACATTTGATCAGCGGGAGGTTAGTGTCAAGAACATGGTGCGTGAGGTCCAAATAGAAGTCGCCGCGTTGCGTCTTCCGACGAGAAAATTGTTTACGGATGCTGTCGATGAGACTTTGCCCGACGAGCTGGCTCGTAACTTGAAAAATGCCACCGGCGAACTGTGGTCCATAGGTTTGGGAAAATGTGCCAGCCATTTTAGTCAATCGAGTGTAGAAAAAGTTTTCTCTGGACCAGCAGAAGAGTGAAAGGAAGGAATGGTAAGGCTATGACGGATCAATTTCAGCTTAAATACTACCTGCGGCTCGCGCCATCTCCCAGGACAGTCTCCGGAGACAATACATCGAAATGATCTCGGGAATAAGGGAAGCTGAAGCGCAACAATTACGTCTTGGTCTTGTAGAACCCACGATAGCATAGAATTGGCTCGGAAAAAGACAAGCTTTGCCGAAAAGAACGCCCAGAGGGAATTGTATGTAGCTATTGTATTCTCTTATGTAAGCAAGTCCTCTCCGCTCCGATACTTTTGGGCAGGTTTGAGTTCACCTACATACTCACCCACCCCACGGTTGTCTCCATAACATTTCCGTCTTTTGAATGTCTGTCCCAATTTCCCAATGGAGGATTCAACCTCGCCCAGGAAGAAAACCCGGTGAACTTGGTGAAAATGAGAAATGGTGGGTGGAACGGCAGAAGGCTCTCGAGCAAGCTGGCTACATGCTTAGACCTCGCTACCACTCGGACCGGAAGCCTTCTTGGGCTGGAACCAACAAATTTTACCTTGACTTTGAAGATGGGCAACCACAAAGGGTGAGCGTGGTCATTTTCTGGGGATGTCCGATTAACAGCCCTTAGTACCGTCTGGTTATGGACGCGACCCGGATCTCCGATGGGAAATACGTGATGCTGAAGAAGCTTCTTGAGGATGAAGGCCCTCATGAACTCCAGCTGAATAGGCTGTTCTCCTCTGAACCTCTTGCCTCAAATCCCCGAAATCACTGCGCACCATTGCTCGATGTCATCGAGCTACCCAACGACCCCCCGATTATGGTGCACACCCAATTACGCACGTACTACAACCCGCCATTTCACACATTCGGAGAGTTTGTCGCTTTCTTTGGACAGATATGCGATGTACGTTGCTCGTTCTCTCCATATATTTTGATTGCGATTGCTGAATTGCTTAGGGGATTCAATTCATGCACGAGAATCACGTCGCTCATCGGTATCTGCTTCTTTCTACGATCCTATCCATGTTTGTCATTTTGTTTGTCAGGGATTGCACGTCAGAAAACATCATGCTTGATCCGTCAAGAATGTATCCGAAGTCATTCCATCCCATGGTAATCGGGCGTACTAGGGATTTTCGTGGAAAGGTGAAGGGACGTACACGAACTCGGTGTTCCCCACGGTACTTCCTTATCGACCTTGGCCTTTCTCGGCAATACGATCCGGCAAATGGACCTCCTCTAGAGACACCCCTCCGTGGTGGCGATAAGTCCGCGCCAGAACACCAAGACATGGAGACGCCATGTAATCCATTCCCGACGGACGTATACTACCTCGGTAACTTGGTCCGGGAGGACTATATCCAGGTCCGCACCTCCGTTCATTCTAAACCGAGGCCATTCTGAGTCGTATACATCAGAAATACCATGGTTTCAAATTCATGGAACCACTCGTCGCCGACATGGTCCAAGAGGATCCCCTGAAGCGCCCTCAAATGGACGAGGTTGTAAATCGTTTCGCCGAGATAAAGAGCAAACTTGGTACATGGAAGCTCCGCTCCAGGATGGCTCGCAGCAATGAGATCTGGCCTGTCACCGCGTGGCGAACAATTAGCCATTGGTATCGGACTGCAGGCTATGTCATTACCCGCAAACCAGCTCTCCCAGAACCCAAGTGACTACTCTAATTTTCCTGTACCTTGTATTGCACTATTCTCCCATCATCGTATTTCACTTTCTGTGCAGAACCTCATACGTGCTGTCTTAATCATTATCTAGTGTGTTTGTCTCGGGTCTGACTCGTTGCTTTTTGTTTAGGGGAAGAATGTAACACATATTGGTATATACCCGTGATAATCAATCCAAGTTGCTCGGAGGACATGAAATGATTGATCCCACTGCAATTGAGTCGGATAGTATTTCCGGAATGCCCTGACTCTTATTGTTCCCTGGTTACCCGCAGTAGGACCAGTGAGCTGTCGTTGGAACCGTCCATCAATAACCAGGGTTTGCGCACAGAATGATTCGCTGAGAGTCAGGGGAGACGACCCCGTAGCACGTTTGAAACGGGGACCAAGCATTACTGTAAAGGACAATAACGTGCACGGCCTGAAGGTGTGATGTAAGAAGACTGTGACGCATACAAACGATACAGTTACTATGCGGCTGATACAGTTCGTGATAAAGAAAATACAATTAAGATCGCGCGGCAGTGCCCAGCCATTCAAGGTAACACGTCAACATTCCGAGCAATCTGATGGCCGTCATCGTTGCCGGAAAACGATCATCAATGAAATACAGTGGTGGTCGACCTGAGACGTCTGCAGGGCGAAGGGCATGAATGGTCATATGCATCGACGGCGCATCCCGAACTGAAAACAATTGATCATCATACACTTCATATCTTCGAAATCGGCGACGTGACTCACGTACTCCCAACAGCTTTGACCAATCAACCCACCCAAGGAGATAATGCCACGACGACAAAAAGACATGACGGACTGTAAGCGAGACGATTGTACTCCGAAAGGATCGATGCCAAGAGCGCGGGCAAAAATATTGTGCCGGACGAGAGCGAAGCGAGATCCAAAAGCGGGATCATCCGGATCCGAGACCGAAATTACCAAGGAAATCACTGGCACGCACTCACAAGAATCCCCTTCAGGTGCCAGACGCGAAAGGGAAAAATGAGACGTCGCCACAGGCACGCCCAGCTCACCAACCAGCTGTTGAGAGCAGTCGTCGCAGATACCGGTGGCCAGTGACGGTAATCGTAACCTTGACGTACTGTACTGTTTGTTTTTTTCAACCCGTGCGGGATCCATCGGAGTTCGGAGTACCACGAGGGCGCGGCGTGGCGCGCTCGCGGACCTCCGATGACCGTAACTGAGGCCCGGACGCAGTACAGCATCTGGCAATTCTTTCTCAGCCCCACTGGTGCGCACGCAGCTGTACGGGGGGCGAATCATACCTACCCCCCCCACCCACCAGATTTTTCTGCTGGCCAGTGCGGTGCTGTCACTCCTTTCCCCCTCCTGCATCGGATAACATGTTCTTGTGGTGTTTCGTCTCCAGCCAGGAACCGGTATCGCATCCAGGACGGCTGGTTACTGTGATTGGCGCATACAATCACGTCCAGCATGCGGGTCCACGGTTACTCATTGTATTCTGATGTGGGTGCTTGATATGTAGTCATTCATTGGCAGGGCGGAAAAGGCGAACAAGAACGAACAAAAGACGACGGCGTCTCCATCACTCGGCCACATATGTCACGCTTCGATTGAACCTCATTCAGTAATTCTCTGAGTCCAGCCCGCTCGATCGATTAATACATATTTGCCTTGCTTTTCCGGGGATTGTGGGCTTGGGCGATAGTTTGATCGTACGAGTGAGAAGAGCAGTGGGACCCCGAGAACTGGGGGAGTGACTCGAGTCTCTGTACCGCCAGAGAATTACGTGGCGCTCCCATTTCATGTCAATACCCTCTTCCGTCCCAGACGCTACCCTCGCGCTCAGAGGCGATACTGTGAAGACGTCCTTCTCTCCAATCGGCTCGATATCTTCCCTTTTATACGGTATCCCATCGTTTCCAAGATGCTACAACAATACCATGTCCCCCAACCGCAGAATAAGGAGTCCGTCCGTGTTCTAATCCCTCCCCTCCTCAAATATGGAGTGTACTATAGTTGTACGTGAATCACCAGTTCCGATGGATAACGTTTCGTCTGACAACTACTCAGTGCATAGCTCTTGAAGGCCAATAAATTATTCTTGAGACGACACGGGACAATACAATAACCAGCTATCAAAGGCACAAGGCAACAGGGTTAGACATAAGCTCCATAGGGATTCGAAACACTGCCGTCCTCTGATGTTTCGGTTATGGCCATGGAAACCACTGTGCGTGATTCCACTAGTCAGAGAAGTCAGCTCCGAGTCGACACCAGAACGACGAGCGCATTGAGCGCAGAGCAGTTGAAGGTTTCTCACCTTCCAAGTCAGGTGGAGATGCGGTGACGAGGTGTGGCACCGTCCCATCCTCTCGGTGTAAACTTAGGGCAGCGGGTGCTAAAGACACGATCAGAATTCAAGTTGCTGTGGACAAACGTCGCTAGTACAAACCTTCGGAAGCTATCGATTGAGATACTGGTTGCGAAGTCAGAGCGGGAGCGTTCAGTGATTCAATATGATAGATATCTCACCCCCGTCTGTCGTATCGGCCGTGAAAGCCTCGGTCGGAAATGTAGCGACGACGTGCTGGACAGACTTATCTTGAGCAACTAAGTCTAGGACGACAGCTGCCTCTGATCTTTGGTCAGAACGCTTGGTGGTACTTTGAAAGAAGTTCATAACTGACCGCTGGTGTCTCCGACCTGATACGTCGTCATCTCCACTTGTTCCAGGTCGTTGACAGTTATATCGGTTAAAGTCGATACCGCGTGCGAATCAGTGAATGGATTCCTTGCAATAGACGGTACAGCTCGAAGCTGTGAGCCAGCCCTGCTCCAAAGACGAAGAGGCAAGCATACCTGTGCCAGGGCCACTTCCTGATCCGCCTCCACTTCCGTTTCCACCTCCATTTTGTCGCATGGCATCCGCAATCTGATCCATAAAGCCACGATCGATTCCTCGTTCAGATGCTATCTACGATAGGCAAGCAGGTTAGGGTAAACCCAGTCTCATCATGGTAAAGGTTCACCTTGATGATCTTGTACGTCACCTTTGAGAGACGTCGATACTTCTTGGCTTCAATGAGCCTCTGGAACCGGGACCCACTGAAGTTATCCAGGCCATTTTTCATATCTCGCATACTGTTGCACCACAGTTAGCCATCCGATTGTGGCATACAGATGGTCTAAACTAACTCATGAATATTTCGGCTGATCACATCTTGCTCACGAAGTTCTATCAGTTGAATGTGCCTCCTAAGGAGGTCACGCGATCGATCCATAAAATAGTCGCCTTCTTGTATCTGGCTTCTAGGGGAAATTTTTTCCAAAGGCCATCGATGATACTCCTTCCGATGAGAGGACCGGTTACTTCAATGACTCCATTGACAGCCACTTCGGCGACACCTCCGAGAACGTCAGGAGCATGATGATTTTGGGTGGCCATCAGGCGCGCGATAAAAAGGCGTATTCTGACCGGCAGAAATCGAGGAGAGGAGAAGGGCAAGGGGATTTGAAACTTCGATTGAGCGCCATGAACAGTTCTTAAGTATGCAAACTGAGCGAGCGCTGACTTTGTATAGGGACGGAGGACCGGTAGTCAGGCTAGTCGAACAATTAGATCCGGAAAGGGCATGTATTGTAACGTGGCCGGCGACTTGCCATCTCCCAACTTTGCTGACATTCTGAAAGATATTAAAAAAACAAGGATAAACGCCTCCAGAAAAGCAGTGCAGAAAAACACTATGATAGACGATTATAACTGAAATGAGCAGACGAGGAGCTGCGCGCAATACTACGGGTGGTATTACGTAATCGCTTCACTTCCTTTATTTCCCCGCCACTATCTCTCCATGTCCCAGTACATACCCTTTCTAGACGACCCAATCCCTGGGAGACAACCAGGAGGACTCGACAAAACCGAAAAATGGTGGATTGAACGGCAGGAGGCCCTCGAACAGGCGGGATACATGCTTCGGCCCCGTTACCGACTTGGTTGGCAGCCGTCGTGGACCGGCACTAACAAGCTACACCTTAATTTTGAGGATGGAAATGGCCTTAAGGTAAGTGATGCCCTTTTTCTGACTACTTGTGTTTTTGCTTATGATGTCAGTTCCGGTTAGGAATGGACGCAACTCGAATATCTGACGGAAAGCAAGTGATGTTGAAAATGCTACCCACGGAAGAGGGCCCCACGAACTTGAAGTCAGCAAGCTTTTCTCGACAGAACCCCTTGCCTCCGATCCCAGAAATCATTGCGTACACCTACTCGATGTCATCGAGCTCCCCAATGATCCCCCAATGATTGTCTATCCCCTCTTACGTCCATTTTCTGACCCCCCCCTTCAAACGTATGGAGAGTTCGTCACTTTCTTTTCCCATATAAGTGAGGTGAGTCCTGTAAGCTCTCGAGTCAAATCATACAGTTGTCCAACTGACTAGCAAAGGGTGTCCAATTCATGCACGAGAACCACGTTGCTCACCGGTATGTCGTCAGCGCTCTCACATCACCTTTTCTGATACGGCCCACATTAGGGACTGTACGTACGGAAACCTCATGCTTGACCCATCAAATATGTTCCCGGAGTCATTCCACCCCAGTGTGATTGATCGGAGTAAGGACTTCCGTCGAAAGGCTAAATGGTATTCGCGAACACGGCGTCCAACGAGGTACCTCCTCATTGACTTTGGTCTTTCTCGTCGATATGATCCCGCCAATGGGCCACCACTTGACTTACCCATCCGTGGTGGTGACAAGTCGGCCCCGAGCACCAGGATAGGGTGACACTACGTAACCCATTTTTCACCGATGTATACCATCTCGGAAACTTGGTTCGAGAATATTACATACAGGTTTACGCTTCCCCTTTCCTCCCGACACGCCGTGTTGACAGATAAATCCAGAAATACCAAGGGTTTGAGTTCATGGAACCCCTGGTGACCGATATGGTCCAAAACGATCCCACAAATCGTCCTACAATGGACGAAGTGGTCACTCGATTTTCTGAGATCAAGGGAAAACTCAGCACGTGGAAGTTGCGATCGCGGATAGCTCGCAAAAACGAGCTTTGGCCAGTCACTGCCTGGAAGTCAGTTGGTCACTGGTATCGTACGGTCGGTTACATTCTCGGTCGCAAGGCGGCCATTCCCGAACCCAAATGAATGGCTCTACCACTTATTTCTGCTGTTTTTTCCGAAGTTATAATGTCCCGCACGCTCTTTATTACTCATACCCGTTGTCTCACTTGCTATCAGTTTGATCTCACCCACGCTCGGATACACTTGTTGCGTTGTTTTTTGTTATCGTTATCGCATGTTGATTTGAAAATACCACACACATCTATCTTAGCAGAACCTGTTAATTTACGACAATAGCCTCAAATAACTGTATGGACCCTAGCAAGAGAAGCTGTTCGCAGCAGGGTCAGTATCAGCGACAAGGTTTTGATTTCATGTCGCTCAGCAATTGCGGTACAGTATTGTGTTGCCACTGATACGCAAACAATTTACATCTGTCCCCTTTCTTTCTCTTGTTGTAATCCGGTTGCCGGGAAGTCATCGCACTATCACGGAGACATAAACTATCACCAGAGTGCGTGCCGCATGATCGAACGCAGCCTCAGACAAGTGGGGTGGCGATTGATACAGTACGGTAATACTCGTCGTCCGAGTCCTAAATCGGACATTTGAAAATAACAGTTTCTGTGGCAAAACTTCAAAGCTTCAAGCTTCAGGCGTCATCGAGCTTCGTCGTCTGATAAGAGACGGAGAACGGGGCGCCAACAGGTGAAACAATGAAAGAGTAATCCGTTTGGTGTCAGGGAAGAGGACGTAAATCGTTCATAAGGTGGCAGGGCATTGCCGTGCACGGCTGGCCTGGAGATGTAAGCAAGCGAGAGGGTAGAGAAGATTCATTCTCTTCACAGTACTGCCAAACAACACCGTGTGGGCACTACAGCTTGCGATAAAGGGATTCAAGCAGTAAATTATTACAGCGGCGGTGCCCAGCCAGTCACCGGTACCACGTCTGAAAGGGTAAATTCCATGGCTTTAAATTCTTTGATGGTCTTCCAATATCATAATAAACCCAAACATCCCTGAGCGTCTGCCATGACAAAAAGGTTGATTGCGCTATAGCCAGAAGCCGTGATAAGACATACAATGTTTGCAGTACATGATATAGTATGGGGAAGGAAGTCCTTGGCTTGGACGAATAAAAGACCATGCATCCACGTAAGTCCGAGGGGGACTGCATACCTGCAAGGAGATTTCCAGATTCTACAGTACTGTAGATGCGAATGAACCCAAAGCCCAAGGGTCGATATCGTTGACCAGTTGTTGAGTCGCAAATGGCCAGCCAATCAAAGGACGATTGTCGGAGTTTGAAGTGCCACATTACAAGCGCGGACCACCCTGAGTATGGTGGGCCACGTGGTGGGCTGCATACACAACGCACCGATTGCCTTAGTGTAAGGCTGTGTGACATCGGGAAAGAACAACATCACCATCAAGGCACAAAGCCGACGCTACATTGTTTGACCAGTTGACCTACCATACAGTTCGCCGATCTGACCACTTCTATGCAATTCGTTTAGTTCGAACCGGATTCGTCTCATAACAATTGCGCGGTGAAATTCGTGGGCGAGCAGGAGAGTGCAACGAGACAAGACTTACGACCCACTTGAATAGCGCATCATGCGGGTGATACAGCTCGTGATAGAAAATACAATTACGACCGCGGGACAGTGCCCACTGGCAGTGATAACATATCGGCACATTCATGGTATTGTAGATTTAATAACGCTCAGCGTTGCCAATAAATGGCCATCAATGAAATAATGGAGATCCCAGAGACGTCTACCAAGGCAAAGGGGCTGGTCATATGAATCGATGCCATTTGATGGCGCATCCCGAGTCGACAAACATCTATCGTCACATCTCCATAGTGCAAATTCAGGAAACAAAAGAAGAGGGACAAGACCCACATAGTGACAGGGTGGGCTCCCAACGACTTCGATAGCCAACCGACTGAGGAGATGATGCCACGACGACAATAAGACGTGATTGGACTCTACGTGTAGGTCGCTCCACGGCCAATAGGCGAGAACGATTGTGCTCCGAAAGGATCGATGGCACGAGCGCGGGTAAAAACATTGTGCCGGACGAGCCTGAGGGTGAAGCGAGATCCAAAAGCAGGATTACCTGGGTCCGAGATCAAGTCCGAGACCGAAATTGCACCTCGCAAAGAATCTCTCCGCAAATGCACTAGGAAACGAGACGTCGCCACAGGCACGCCCAGGTCACCAACCAGCCGTTGAATACAACACAGTTGGCCAGTGGCTGTAATCGTAACATTGGCGGTTTTTTTTCGACTCGTGCGGGATCCATCGGAGTTCGGAGTACCACGAGGGCGCGGCGTGGCGCGCTCGCGGACCTCCGATGACCGTAACTGAGGCCCGGACGCGGTATCTGGCAATTCTTTCTCAGCCTCACTGTCGCGCAGCTGTACAGTACGGGAGCATATCATACCTTCTCCCGCCCAGATTATTCTGCTGGCCAGTACGGTGCTGTCGCTCCTCCCCCCTCGGATAACATGTTATTGTTTTTGTTTCGTGCCCTATGTCCAGCCAGGAACCGGTATCGCGTCCAGGACAATGATTGGCACATTGAGTCACGTCCAGCATCATGATGTGGGTCCAGGGTTAGTCATGTTGTACCATTGTATTCTGATATGGGTGCTTACTGTAAAATGTCAGTCACTGGCATGCAAAAGGCGAACAAGAACAAGCAAAAGACAGCGGCGTCTCCATTTCTCGGCCACATATCGATTCAACCCAATCCAGTAATTACCTCAGCCCTGGGCAGCCCGCTCGATAAATACACATTGACTTACTTTTCCCGGGATTGTGGGGGCTGGGCGATGGTTGATCGTACGAGTGAGAAGAGCTGTGGGACCCTTGGCGGGTGTGGTGGAGGGAAGGTTACCACGTTACTGGGTGGGGCCTGAGAATTACGTGGCGCAGGGCGCCAGCAGAGGGCGACCTGGGCTGCTGCCCGCAATGGCCGCTGTCTACGTTCTTACAGTGCATTTCATGTACACTATAGACCGTGCTGTCCTAGATGCATCCCACCCCCGCCCCGCGCTCACCGAGCACTGAGCATGACAATACTGTGAGATGACTTTATGTCTAATTGGCTCAATAGAGCCAATATCTTTACCCTTTTTACGGTTTTACCGGCATCCGGAGCCCATCCTGCATATCAATCCCTCGCCCGTGCCAGTGGAAGGCAGATAAATTAATCACGAAACAAGACAGAATATAGCTATCAAGGGCGCAACAACAGGCAATGGATGCTCATTCAGGAAGTGGCTCTGGATAAAAATTACTGCCCTCCGATGTCCCGAAGAGATCGCTTGAGCTAGTGGTATTAACGGATGTGAATGAATTGAGTGAACGCGTTTCTACTAGTCCGAGGTTAAGAAGTCAGCGCCGCAAGGTTTGAGCGCTTTGAGCGCGTTGGGTTAAACAGGTAAAACTTCTCACCTCCCTGGTCTTGGGAGTCAGGATCAGGAAGCGATGCTATGACGAAGCGTGGCGTCGACCCATCCTCTTGGTGTAAACTCAAGGCAGCGGGCACTAAGTACACAATCAGCGCTCACTTGCTAAGAAGGAACTTTCTGGTACTAACCTTCAGGGGCTATCGATTGAGAGGTTGGTTTTCAAAAGTCAGCAGGAGCCCATTAGTAGCTCGTAGTCGATCGCTTACCTCCCTCTGTCCTAACGCCCGAGAAAGCCTCGGCTGGAAATGATGCGACAATGTGCTGGACGGACTTATCTCCAGCAACCACGTCCAAGACGACAGCTGCCTCTGGTCGGTAGTCAGTTTACTTGGTGGTGCTGTGAGAGATATATAACCGACCTCCAGTATCTTTGTCCTGATACGTCGACATCTCTATCCGATCCAGGTCGCCGACAGTCATATCAGTTAATGTGGATATCGCGTGAGAGTCGGTGAACGGATTCCTCGGCATAGACGCTTGAAACTGTGAGCGACCCTGCCAAAAAGGCGAACAAGCAAGCTTACCTGTGTCAGGGCCGCTCCCCGTCCCCGATCCACCTCCATGTAGTTGTACGGCATCCGCAATCTGACCCATAAGGTGACCATCGATTCCTCGTTCAGACGCTGTCTACGGTCGCTAGTAGGTCAGGGTAGAATCATTTTCAGTATGGCAAACGCTTACCTTGACGATCCGGTATGTCTCCTGGGAGAGACGTCGATACTTCTTAGCTTCACGGAGCTTTTTAAATCGGGACCCGGTGAAATTTACCAGGTCATTTTTGACATTTCGCACCCTGTTACACCACAGTTAACACCTATTGTAACATATAGATGGCCTAAAATTACTCGTCGATACTTTGCCGGATCTCATCTTGCTCCCGGACGTCAATCAATTGGAGATGCCTCCTTAGGAGGATGCGAGACTGATCCATGAAATAATCGCCCTCTTGTATCTGACTGCTAACAGTAAATCTTCTCCAAAGGCCATCGATAATACTCTTTCCGACGAAAGAACTGGATACATTGACGACACCATCGACAGTTACTTCGAGGACACCTCCGAGAGCGTCGGGTGAATGATTTTGGGAAGCGTTGTCCGGCATCGGGGTGCACAATAAAAGAGCGTGTTCTGACCAGCAGAAATTGAGGAGAGGTGAAGAGCGGGGGGGTTGACGCTAGGAATGAGCGCTATGAGCATTCTTAAATGTGGAAACTGGAAAAGCGGTGATTGGTTCCTATGTAAAAGGAAGAAGAGCCGGGAGTCTGGGTTGATCTCAAGAACAATTAGATGTACAAAGAACCGGAAAGGGTATGCATTGTAACGTGGCCTACCTCCAAGTCGCCGTCTTCCTAGTTTTCATCTTGACATACTGATAAAATAAGGATGGAGGCTCCCAGAAAGCAGTGAAGAATAGAAGTGACAATAATCCCGAGGCTGAAATGAGCAGACTATACCTCGCACGTATTATTTGTGCGAACGCGCGAACGCTGGCGATCGTGAGAACTGTCATTGGTAGCGAGCATTATGTAATGGCCTGGCGGAAGCCCATGGACCTTCTTCATCTATCCAATCCTATCCTATCCTCATATCCTCCTCATGTCCCTGTACATACCCTTTTTAGATGACCCAATCCCTGGGAGACAGCCAGGAGGAATCAGTGATAACGAAAGATGGTGGGTTGAACGACAAGAGGCCCTCGAACAGGCAGGGTACATGCTACGGCCCCGTTTCCGACCTGGTTGGCAGCCGTCTTGGACCGGCACTAACAAGCAATTTCTAGATTTTGAGGATGGCCGGAGTATTAGAGTGAGATACCTTCTTCTGACTATTGTGCTTTTGCTTATGATATCAGATGCGCCTAGGAATGGATGCAACTCGAATATCTGACGGAAAGCCGGTGATGTTGAAAATGTTACCCAGCGAAGAAGGTCCCCATGAGCTTGAAATCAACAAGCTTTTCTCGACTGAGCCCCTGGCCTCCGATCCCAGAAATCATTGCGCACACTTGCTCGATGTCATTGAGCTTCCGAATGATCCCCCAATCATTGTGCACCCCTTGCTACGTCCATTTTCCAACCCGCCCTTTCAAACGTACGGAGAGTTTGTCACTTTCTTTTCCCATATATGTGAGGTGAGTCCTGTAATTCCTCGAGTTAAATCATGCAACTGAATACCATAGGGTGTTCAATTCATGCACGAGAACCACGTCGCTCACCGGTATGTCTTCATCGCCCTCAATTTTTTTTTCTGATATGGCCTTCACTAGGGACTGTACGTTTGGGAACATGATGCTTGACCCGTCAAATATGTTCCCTGAGTCTTTTCACCCCTCTGCGATGGACCGAAGTAAGGACTTCCGTCGAAAGGCTAAATGGTATTCGCGAACACGGCGTCCAACGAGGTACCTTCTCATTGACTTTGGTCTTTCTCGTCGATATGATCCCGCCAATGGGCCACCACTTGACTTACCCATCCGTGGTGGTGACAAGTCGGCCCCCGAGCACCAGGATAGGGTGACACTACGTAACCCATTTTTCACCGATGTGTACCATCTCGGAAACTTGGTTCGAGAATATTACATACAGGTTTACGCTTCCCCTCTCCTCCCGACACGCCGCGTTGACAGATAAATCCAGAAATACAAGGGGTTTGAGTTCATGGAACCCCTAGTGACCGATATGGTCCAAAACGATCCCACAAAGCGTCCTACCATGGATGAAGTAGTCACTCGATTTTCTGAGATCAAGGGAAAACTCAGCACGTGGAAGTTGCGATCGCGGATAGCTCGCAAAAACGAGCTTTGGCCAGTCACTGCCTGGAAGTCAGTTGGTCACTGGTATCGTACGGTCGGTTACATTCTCGGTCGCAAGGCGGCCATTCCCGAACCCAAATGAATGGCTCCACCACTTATTCCTGCTGTTTTTTCCGAAGTTATAATGTCACGCACGCTCTTTATTACTCATACCCGTTGTCTCACTTGCTATCAGTTTGATCTCACCCACGCTCGGATACACTTGTTGCGTTGTTTTTTGTTATCGTTATCGCATGTTGATTTGAAAATACCACACACATCTATCTTAGCAGAACCTGTTAATTTACGACAATAGCCTCAAATAACTGTATGGACCCTAGCAAGAGGAGCTCTCCGCAGCAGGGTCAGTATCAGCGACAAGGTTTTGATTTCATGTCGCTCAGCAATTGCGGTACAGTATTGTGTTGCCACTGATACGCAAGCCGTTTACATCTATCCCCTTTCTTTCTCTTGTTGTAATCCTTAGCGGGATGTCGGTTGCCGGGAAGTCATTGCACTATCACGGAGACATAAACTGTCACCGGAGTGCGTGCTGTATGATCGAACGCAGCCTCAGACAAGTGGAGTGGCGATTGATATACTGTAGTACGGTACCAATACTCGTCGTCCGAGTCCTAAATCGGGCATTTGAAAATAACAGTTTCTATGGCAAAACTTCAAAGCTACAAGCTTCAAGCGTCATCGAGATTCGTCGTCTAATAAGAGACGGAGAGCGGGGCGCCAACAGGTGAAACAATGAAAGAGTAATCTGTTTGGTGTCAGGGGAGAAGAGGACGTAAATCGTTCATAAGGTGGCAGGGCATTGCCGTGCACGGCTGGCCTGGAGATGTAAGCAAGCGAGAGGGTAGAGAAGATTCATTCTCTTCACAGTACTGCCAAACTACACCGTGTGGGCAATACAGCTTGCGATAAAGGGAATCAAGCAGTAAATTATTACAGCGGCGGTGCCCAGCCAGTCACCGGTACCACGTCTGGAAAGGTAAATTCTATTACATTGAATTCTTTGATGGCCTTCCAATATCATAATAGACCCGGACATCCTGAGCGTCTGCCATGACAAAAAGGTTGATTGCAGTATAACCAGAAGCCATGATAAGACATACAATGTTTAGAGTACATGATATGGGGGGAAGGAAGTCCTTGACCTGGATGATTAAAAGTCCATCCACGTAAGTCCGAGGAGGACTGCACACTTGCAAGGAGATTTCCAGATGCTGTAGATGCGGATGAACACAAGGATCGATATCGTTGACCAGTTGTTGAGTTGCAGTGGCCAGCCAATCAAGTTTGAAGCTAAGTGCCACACAAGCGCGATCGGCGCTTTTCGCGGACCACAGTAAGGCAAGGCTTACGCTACAATCCGACCAGTTGGTATGGAATTCACCGATCAGATATGCAATTCGCTTAGTTCGATGAAGCGTATTCATCTCATTTAACAATAGCGCAGTGAAATTCGTATCAAGCAGGAGGGTGCAACGAGACAAGAAGACTTACAGTACGATCCACTTGAATGGCGCATCATGCGGGCGACACAGCTCGGTGATGGAAAATACAATTAAGACCGCGGGACGGTGCCAACATGATAACATGCGATTCATCGTATTGTAGGTTTAACGTTGCTAATAAATGGCCATCAATGAAATAACGGAGATCCCAGAGACGTCTGCTAGGGCAAAGGGGATGGTCATATGAATCAATGTTACATCCCGAGTCGAAAAACAATTATCGTCACACTTCCATATCTGCAAATTCGGGAATCAAAGTAAGAGGGACGAGACCCACATAGTGACAGGGAGGCTCCCAACGACTTCGATAGCCAACCGACTGAGGAAATGATGCCACGACGACAATAAGACGTGATTGGACTCTACGTGTAGGTCGCTCCACGGCCAATCAGCGAGAACGATTGTGCTCCGAAAGGATCGATGGCACGAGCGTGGGTAAAAATATTGTGCCGGACGAGCCTGAGGGTGAAGCGAGATCCAGAAGCAGGATTATCTGGGACCGAGACGGAAATTGCGCCTCGGAAGAATCTCTCCGCGAAAGTACTAGGAAACGAGACGTCGCCACAGGCACGCCCGGGTCACCAACCAGCTGTTGAGTACAACACAGTTGGCCAGTGGCTGTAATCGTAACCTTGGCGGTTTTTTTTTCCGACTCGTGCGCGATCCATCGGAGTTCGGAGTACCACGAGGGCGCGGCGTGGCGCGCTCGCGGACCTCCGATGACCGTAACTGAGGCCCGGACGGGGTATCTGGCATTTCTTTCTCAGCCTCACTGTCGCGCAGCTGTATAGTACGGGGGCATATCATACCTTCTTCCGCCCAGATATTTCTGCTGGCCAGTGCGGTGCTGTCGCCCCTTCCCGTCGGATAACTTGTTATTGTGTTTGTTTCGTGCCCTATGTCCAGCCAGGAACCGGTATCGCGTCCAGGACGATGATTGGCGCATACAGTGCATCATGATTTGGGTCCAGGGTTAATCATGTTGTACCATTGTATTCTTACTGTAAAATGTCAGTCACTGGCGTGCAAAAGGCGAACAAGAACGAACAAAAGACGCGGCGTCGCCATTTCTTGGCCACATATCGATTCAACCCAATCCAGTAATTCCCTGAGCCCTAGCCCGCTCGATTACAGTGATACGCAATTGCCTTACTTATCCCGAACTTGTGGGTGTTGGGCAATGTCTGATGGTACGAGTGAGAAGAGAAGCGAGGCCCTTGGCGGGTATGGTGAGAGATGAGAACTAGGGGATACTGGGCCTGAGAAATTACGTGTACCATAGCAGGCACTGCATAGGCCTGTCCGTCCACATGGTTACAAGTCCGTAACACTGAGCCGTCCCAGATTCAGTACCATCCCCCGCCTCCGTGCTCCTGAGCACTGAGCATGACGATACTACTGTGAAGATGACTTCCTCTCCAATCGGCTCGATATCTTCCCTTTTCTACCGGCATCTCTTGGTTGTCAAGACGGCTGCGGCATTACCATCTCCCCCAACTAAAGAACAGAGCCCGTGCAGCGTATAAGCCTTTCCTTATGGAAGGCCAACAAATTAATCTTAAAACAAGAGAATATAAGAGAATATGGCTACAACAGGCTATCAAGGCACGACAACAAGCAATGGAGATTAATGGAGGCTCATTAAGGATGCAGCTCTGAATTATAAGACTGGATAAAAATTACTGCGCCTCCGATGTCCCAAAGAGTTCGCTTGAGGTAATGGTACTAATAGAATAGAGTGAATGCGTTTCTACCCAGTCCGAGGTCGGGAAGTTAGCTTCGGAGGGTTGAGAGCAGGTAAAAATCCTCACCTTCCTGGTCTTGGGAGAGGTCAGATAGCGATGCAAAGATGAAGCGTGGCATCGTCCCATCCTCTGGGTGTAAACTCAAGGCGGCAGGTGCTAAGTGCACAATCAGCGTTCAAGTCGCTGTAAAAGAAACTCGCTAGGACTAACCTTCGGGAACTATCGATTGTAAAGTTGGTCGTGAAATCAGCAGGAGTCCATAAATAACTGAATATGGTAAGTCTCTCACCTGCCCTGTCTGTCCTGACGCCCGAAAACACATCGGTCTGAAATGATGCGACGATGTGCTGGACAGACTCATCACGACCAATCACGTCCAACACGACGGCTCCCTCTGATCAGTAGTCAGCATTCTTGATACTGTTGTGAAAGAGATCTATAACTGACCGCCAGTATCTCTGGCCTGATATGTCGACATCTCCACCCGATCCAGATCGGAAACAGCTACGTCGGTTAATGTAGATATTGCGTGGGGGCTGGTAAAAGGATTCCTCGGTACGGATGCTACTGAAACTGTAAGCCAGCCCCGCCCAAAAGGAGAACAAGCGAGCTTACCTGTGCCATGACCACTACCCGAACCATCCCCATGTTGTACGGCGTCCGCAATCTGATCCATAAGGCGACCTTCAACCGCCGCTCGATCAGATGCTCTCTATGGGAGGCCAGCATTTCAGGGAAAACCTGGTTTTCGTTATGGTAAAAGCTTACCTTGACGATACGGTACGCGATCTTAGCCAGTCGTCGATACTCACTGGCGTCATGCAGCATTCGGAGCCCGGAGCCGTTGAAGTTTTCCAGGCCATTCCTGATATTCCGCACACTGTTGCACCAGAGTCAACCAATCGGTTGTGACATATAAATGGTCAAATTTAACTCATCAAAACTTGTCCGGATCGCCTTATGATCACGAACGTCCATCAGTTGAAGATGTCTCCCGAGAAGGTCGCGCGATCGATCCATGAGGAAATCGCCCTCTTGTACCATGCCGCTAGGAGAGAATTTTCTCCGGAGGCCATCGATTATATTCCTTCCGATGAGAGGACCAGCTACATCGACGACACCCCTACAGTTTCATCGATGAAACCTCCATCAGGTGTATGATTCGGGGGAACGTTGTTGGCCATCTGGGTGTGCGATAAAAGAGAGTATTCTGGCCAGCAGAAGTCAAGATAAGGTGAAGGGCAGGGGATTTGATGCTACGAAGAACGCCATGTGCAGTTCTTAAATATGTTAACCAGGAGAGCGCTGACTTTAAGAACCGGAAAGGGTATGCATTGTAACGTGGCCTACCTCCGAGTCGCTGCTAGCTTTCAGTCCTGATACTGACAAAACAAGGATAGGCGTTCCCATAGAGCAGTGCAGAATAGACGAGTGCCAATTGTCCCGAGACTGGAGGGCGCGTGTATTGTTTCCGTACGGGCGCCAACGTCTGTGAGCAGTATTATGTAATGGCTTCGCGAACAACATCGTCCATCTACCACATCCTATCCCCCATGTCCCAGTACATACCCTTTTTAGATGACCCAATCCCTGGGATGCAACCAGGAGGGATCGATGAAAACGAAAGATGGTGGGTCGAACGGCAGGAGGCCCTTGAACAGGCAGGATACATGCTTCGGCCCCGTTTCCGACCTGGTTGGCAGCCATCGTGGACTGGCACTAACAAGCTATACCTTCGTTTTGAGGATGGACAGAGTATTGGAGTGAGTGTCGATATCTCTGACTGCTTGTTCGCTTATGATATCAGCTGCGCTTAGGAATGGATGCAACCCGAGTCTCTGACGGAAAGCTAGTAATGTTGAAAATGTTACCCAAAGAAGAGGGTCCCTACGAACTCGAAATCAACAAGCTTTTTTCGACTGAGCCCCTTGCCTCCGATCCCAGAAATCATTGCGTGCGCTTACTCGATGTCATTGAGCTCCCCAATGATCCCCCAATTATCGTGCATCCCTTGTTACGTCCGTTTTCCGATCCGCACTTTCAGACGTATGGAGAGTTCGTCACTTTCTTTTCCCATATATGCGAGGTGAGTCCTGTAAGCCCTCGAATCAGCGTTCAACTAACAACCATAGGGTGTCCAATTCATGCACGAGAACCACGTCGCTCACCGGTATGTCGTCATCGCTCTCACATTCCCTTCTCTGATATGGCCTATATTAGGGACTGCACGTTCGGAAACATTATGCTTGACCCGTCAGATATGTTCCCCGAGTCTTTTCACCCCACCGCGATTCATCGAAGTAAGGACTTCCGTCGGAAGGTCAAATGGCATTCCCGCACACGGTGTCCGACGAGGTACCTCCTCATTGACTTTGGTCTGTCCCGTCGATATGATCCCGCCAATGGACCACCACTCGACGTACCCCTCCGTGGCGGTGACAAGTCGGCTCCGGAGCACCAGGATAGGGTAACACGGCATAACCCATTTCCCACCGACGTATACTATCTAGGAAACTTGGTTCGAGAAGATTTCATGCAGGTTTACGCGTTCCCCTCTGCTCCCGATACAACGCGCTGACAGATAAAACCAGAAATACCAAGGGTTTGAGTTCATGGAACCCCTAGTGACCGATATGGTCCAAAACGATCCCACAAAGCGTCCTACCATGGACGAAGTGGTAACTCGATTTTCTGAGATCAAGGGAAAACTCAGCACGTGGAAGTTGCGGTCGCGGATAGCCCGCAAATATGAGCTCTGGCCAGTCACCGCCTGGAAGTCGGTTAACCACTGGTATCATACGGTTGGCTACATCCTTGGTCGCAAGGCAGCCATTCCTGAACCCAAATGAATGGCTCTACCACTGATTTCTGCTGATTGTTCCGTTTTTCTTTGGAGTTATAGTTGTCCTGCACACTTGTTATTGCGCAATCCCTTCATACCGGCTGTCTCATCTACTATCAGTTTGATCTCATGTGTGCTTGGATACACTTATTAGGTTTTTTTTTTGGTTATCGCATGTTGGTTTAAAATACGCACGCCTCTATCCTAGCTGAACCTGTTAATTTACGACAAATTCCCCAAATAATTGTATGAACATGAGAAGCTGTCTGGTATCAGCAACGAGGTATTGATATCGTGTCGCTTTGCGATTGGGGTTATTGTGTTACCACTGATACGCCATCTAGTAATCATTCTGTATCGGCGACCCATGAACTAGATAAATCGGAAGCTTGTGAATCAAATCGGTCCTCTTTTTCTTTCTTGTTGTAATCCTTAGCTGGGGACGTCGGTTACCAGGAAGTCATCGAACTGTCACGGAGATATAAATTGTCATGAGAGTACGTCCCTCATGATCGAACCCAGCCTCAGAAAAGTGCAGTGGCGATTGTTGTGAGTCGTCCTAAATCGGGCGTTTTTGATTAAACACAGTTTCTATGGTGACACTTCAAATTCTTCGAGCTCCGTCGTTTGAAAGGAGATGGAGAACGGGGGAGACAACGAAAGAGCGTTACTACAATAATCAGATCAACAGAGGAGAAACAAAATGTTCCATTTCAGTGTCAATTCTGGACTCAAAAGTTCATGGTAATTTGTGAGGTCGTGAAAGGAATTTGCCTCCAATTGCTGTACAAGAAATCCCCTACACGGGAGGCGCAAGCGAAGGAGAGCTCCGAGTCTGCCGGTGACATCCATCTGCCCAGAAAATTCGGAATAGAGAGATGAACAAATAATCTGATGTCAGGGGAGAAGAGGACGTGTGGCGGGGCATGGCCGTGCACGGCCGGCCGGCCTGGAGATGTAAGCAAGCGAGAGAATAGAGACGACTCATTCTCTTCACAATACAGCCCGACTACACCGTGCGGGCAATACAGCTCGCGATAAAGGGAATCATGCAGTAAAGCGGCAGTGCCCAGCCAGTCACCAGTACCACGTCTGGAAGGTAGTTCCATAGTTTTGATGGCCCTCCAATATCATAATGGGCCCGGACATCCTGAGGCGTCTGCCATGACAAAAGGGTTTGATTGCATTATAGAGCCAGAAGCCACGATAAAACATACAAGTTCAAGACAATGTTTGGAATACATGATAAGTATGCCTTTGGGAGGAATTGAACAAAGAAAGGACCGTCCATCCGTGTAGGACTACGCACCTGCAAGGAGGGGGGACCCCAAAATGGCCGCAGCCAATCAACAACGATTATCGGAGTTTGAAGTGCCAAGCGCAGGCCACTCCCGACTGCGGCCCGGGACTACGACCCGTCTCTACCCGCTCATGGGCCTCACTAGGCCTCACTGGTTGCCTGGCATATACGGTTGTGATCCGTCTCCGCCTACGTTATTCTCTGGAATTGAAAGGCTGTTCCTCCGCCCCTCTGGTTCGTGTCCGGCCAGGGGGACCTAGTGAGAGTTCATCTCCTGGCACATATAATCTTATTTCGCATGTAGGCGCGCCGTCATCCGTAAGCTATGTGTCATTGTATTATGTTCTGGGTCAAAGTCACTTTGCAATGTCGAACAAGAATGAACAAAAAAAGGCTGGAAAAAATACCCGCGTCTCCAAGCGCGTCTCTATCAATAGATTCAATACTGTACGTCGACTTCTAAAGCGCTGCTAACCCCCTGATAAGCATCGGAACTCTTCAATTGGATCTAACGAGTGAACGTGGGTGTCAACGGATGCGCAATGGACTCGGCGTCCGTAGTATTTTCCAGGTGGCCGCAAAATATACACGATGCTTATTCTCGTCTTCCCGCTAAGTTGCTCTGCCTTCAACCAACCACCGAGCCTCATATCTCACCCCACACAATACACTGATATCCCCAAACTTTTCCTTAGTTTCTCGGACTGTTTCGTGGTTGTGAAAGGCTGGGGGGTAGCTCGCACGTTTTCATCGTACGCTGTTGGTATGCCACGTGTCTGCCAATGTTCGAGTGGGCCGGATGCCAGCGAGACGTCGAAACGGTCGAGTGAAAGATCGCCCGCAGTAACTCCGTGATTTGTCCGAAGCCATCGTGTATGCAGTGCAGAGGAAGACGATCCTCTCGCCGGTGGTTGCTTGTTGGACTCACCGTATACCCAAGCGACTGGACACGGAATCATAATGTTTCGGTTATGTTGCTGCCCAGCCTAAGCTTCGCAATGGACCTTGTGGACATTATACTGTATGTGTACGACGAACGAAAACTTATCACAGGGCCGCTGGCCAACCGTAACCTGAATACATCATGGACACCTCGCTCTATTCTTACCGTCGTACCTCGCTTGTATTTTTACTATTTCTGTAGCCTGTCACCTTCGTTCTTGGCTTCTTGCGTCAACCAGTCGTCCTATCAAAGACATCCACCTGATACGGTGGCATTGAAGTGTATTATTATCAATGAACAATGCAATCTAACGGTTTTATCTTTCATCTTGGTTATTGGCCAACTTCAAGATGGGGGAACTTCAAGACGTGGAAACAGGAGAGCAAAAAGATTCCCATCACCACATTCGAACCAGTGAACTCGTCACACTGACTTTCAAGGTCAGGTTGTGATTTTCAAGATCACATCACTAGTGACGCGCTCTACCAGTTGAGCCAACAGGGCATGTTCATTTTGTTACACTCAACATTATGAGCCGTCAAGCTTCAAGGCAAACGATGAGCTTTCCCTCGTCTCACGAGCCTCGTTCGCGATCTGCATAGGTTTTTATAGTCCGCCGGGTACTATTGTCGGTTGTCGGTTCGCACAAACTCACAAGAGTCGCAATTAAGGGCACGTCTGGTGTTATCGGAGTCCCTCTAAACAATCCTTCTCCGCACGAGGTCGTTTACAGGTCCCTTTTGCTTTATCTGTACTTCCTTCATGCCGTACCGATTCTACTCGGATTAACGTGATTGGGGTTGCGTGTGAGCCCCAGTGTGTGTGCATCATACAGTGTTGACTTGAGGGTCAGAGCAGAATCTTATCGTTATCATTATCGTATTTCATCAATCAGCACCAGCGGCCGTCTCTATACAGTAGAAAGTTCTCACGGGCCCTTGATCTTTGCGGGCATGGAGACATTGGAGAGGACATGAGACATGACGATGATTACTCCTCGTCTCACGCAGATCTCATGTCTAATCTTCTATCGGACATCATTCTCTCAGTAGCAGTGGGCAAGCTTTGTATGTCAACTATCCAACTGTTCAGGCGTCATACTCGAAACAGCTCCAGCCACCGCATTGAGAAAGATTGTCGAGGACGTATTCATCAGTAACTATGCCAACCCTGAATGATGTCATGTCAGTTGGCAGAGCGATTGCGGCGTCCTGTCACCAGTGGAACGCCATCCAATAGGTACAGTCACCCGCTACAAGACGAGTACAATCGAAAGCGTGTACACTAGTGACGACAGTAAACCGTGCACTGGTCTGGGATGCGATAGATGACCATAAAACCCATATAGCGTGGATAAATTCGCGGTTCCCGTCTGAGGAGTCCGCTGTCGGACTGCGTTCCTGAAAGTGGCTTGGCGGTGTTCCTGTAGTCACAGTAACTTAGCACAAGCCCTAGTTTTGGAAAAGCAAACGATTGTTTTTCCAGCCCCCTCTGGGGTTTTCTGTCGAAACAGTTACCAAAGGTGAATAAGTAAATCATGTATCACAGCCGTAGAGTGTCTCCCGCCTTCGCAGTTCTAGGCATGTGGGCCCTTAGGTAAAGGCGCAGACTACGTAGCCGTACCTGGCCGTGCGAGTGGGCGAAATACCAGCCGGAGGACCGGGAACTGGCATAGCGAGTGCATACAGTATGGTGGCTGAAAGAGTTTGCCTTCAGCGTACAGACTTGGTCATCTAATTCCTCCCTCCCATCCGCTCAACAAAGCCGTGCGAGGCAAAACTATCCTATCAACCGAATGCGGCGTTGTATCCCTTACCTTGTGGTGACTATATAATTGTTCCGAGACGACAGAGTGGCCTTAATCCCTGTCCAAACATTGGCGTACCATCATTGACCCATTGGGCCGATCTAAGAAGTGGCGATAATACGATATATGACAGTAGAAGCACACAATATAGTCTCGAGGACTCGTATACACGTCAGAGATGGACAGCAGTGTATAGTCAGTCAGTGCTCACTAGGTACACCGAGTCTACTAGGATGTGCCTCATGGCTGAGCACGAGAGGTAATTTGCTATGCCTAAGGGAAGCTATTAGTTGGTAACAAGGCAACATAGAGTCAAGGCCTCTGCGCGGCGACTATCAACTGAACTTTATCGCGGACCAAGGTCCGAGACATCTCGCTTTCAAACAAGAGGTGAAAAAGCCAAGGAAAAAGCCACGTCCACCACGTGCCTTAGGTCGGGCGCTGCCAGTGGCAGAGAAGGGGTTTAAACAACCGAGCCTGACAATAGAACGCTTGGGCAAGTCACTAAGGGAAAAGAGGATTTAGACTAGATTTGGACCCCTCCAACGTTCTCAACTAATGACTCGTGAATTTGATTTGAGACTGGGGCGAGAGAGTTGACGCTGAGCGGCGGCTGAGCCACCCTTGCCGATGAAACAAATCCTAGTGCCGAGGACATACGTACCTTAGCGCGCAAGCCACGATCGCCTTATAAGTTTCCCACACCACATGAGCCAATGTCAGTCCAATGCCCCACCTTTTTCGTTCGTATTCCGCCTCTCGGGATGTTGGAAAGGTAAATTGCACGGTAGCGGAGTCCAGGAACGAACTCGATGGCGATCACGCTCACGCGCACCACCGCACCTATTACTGTAAGGCCCAGTGGTTTACTATGAAGATCTCGAACTCGTGACGAGAAGGAATCTGGGCAAGGTCGAGAACCGGAACCTCGCCGCAGCAGAAGGCGAAAGAAGACGAGTTCCGGATACTGAGGACGAATGGCCCAGTCCCTTTGGCGGTGGATGACGTTTCTGGACCTCTTGGGGCCACTGGAAGTACTATGACGCAATGCCAGCGGCGCAGTGCGAGAAGAGGATAGAAGGCTGGTTTGACCGCCTTGGTTGAGAGTTCGGGCCGGAAGAGCCGGTTGACTCAAGTATCGTATCGACGACTGGCACAACTGACTGGCACATCCACGACGCCATCCTACCACCCACCATCTCACACTACCACCGGCCTTCTCAAGGCCCATCTTCCTATCACTCATCTCAAGCTTAAATTGGGCAGATGTCTTCTGTGCCTCCTACCCTCAGCCAACCTAAGCGCAGTGCCTCCACCTCCAAGCCCAAGGGAATTTTGAAGAATGCACCTCCTGTGCAAGGAGGTGCTCCACAACAGTTAGTGATTATGATTATGTTGATTTATGCCTTATGAAAATCTAATAATCTTCGCCACACATCATATCTGTATCTCTCCACTCCTAACTTGAAAACTCACGTGTTCCTGATCTTTGGGCGATCATGTCCACGACAATTCCACTTATCGCTCTCACATTGCCGCATCTGTCATAAACCACTGTTCCATCTATCGTTGGGGTTCATATCGCACTACGTCGGACTACATCCGCGACCCTGCTACCGCACAGCAGTCTGCAGTGGGATGAGGAGAATCTCGCGCTAACAGAGCTGCAGAAGGATAGTCAGATGAAGATAACAGAGCCAAAGACGCCATATGTACGCTACAACGCAGAATTGGACGAAGTCGAGGGCGGTACGTCGTGCGGTCTCTCAACTAATCACAGTTTCGCTCACGCCGCAGATACAGATATCCCGACGTTTGAGCTTGGAGGGTCGTCTGCTCCCTCACCACCCCCTGCCTCACCATCACCAGTAGGACCTCCCTCTCCGCGTCGTGCCTCGTTCTCCACGGGAAAGAAGCCAGGACGCTCGAGCAGTGGGAGCTCCAGCCGCAGCACAAGTTTCAGCATCCCTTCCGAGATTCCGCGCGGCGAGGTAGAGGAGGCGACTAGCGATGAGGAGGATAAGTCTCCTGAGGGTGCGTACAGCAGTATTTAGCGGTTGCGTCATACTAGGGCCATCCGCTTAACCCGATTCTGGTAGCTCTCGCGAGGCATGAGGCATTCTTGAAGGCCCGAGGGCGCCACTATTCTAACGAGGCAGAGGCGATGAAGGTTAGCACCTGCATTTCCTCCCCTGGATCCTTCCCCGTTTGTGCTTTGCGCGCTGATCAGTTGCACCCCGTCTGTAGCGCGCCAAACTTATGGAGGATGATGATGACGACTCGCCAGGCGATGCGGCCTCAGTTCCGCCAGTGTCCTCCGTTAATGGCGCTGCTTCGTCATCGGCTCACGGAGCGGTTGACAAGAAGAGGACTACTTAGGTGAAGCAGAAGATCGAAATTATATGTCAATGACACCCAACACGTGATCCCGGAAGTCGCCGTAGCTGTCATCAGTACCTTTTGATCTCATCAATCTCCTGCTGTTTCTCCGTCTCTCCTTTCTTGTGTTGTACAATGTTCTTATTATGCATGTCATTCCCGTCCAGTTGGTACGCATTTCCGCTTTGAATCCGACGGAACTAGAAGACTACTCGAAGTCAGAACTTCCTCAACTTCGCCGAGTGTCATCGCTGGCAGTGATGACGAGGCGGTCCGTACCTGAGCAGTTTACCAGCTCTTCCTTTGCGATTTCACACTTCCTCAAATCTGCAGTTTCCACTCAATTTTTTGGGTTCCTGAGATTATAGCACTGTTTCATTGAGACTATCGCGGTTCGAAATCTGGATCAGTCGACGCCCAGATAGTGGACATGCTTCTATTCTAGTTACAATCACCGCTCGGATCAATCATCAATGGGATAACAACGGATGACACTGTCACTTTCCGTGGGTCTGACTACGAATCCGTGACATGCAACATTACTATACTCTCCCGACTCGGAAGGCTCCTGCGCGCATTTGCACCATCGATGGACATTAATATATTAATTCCTAAATCGGTGACATCTCTCATGTTATCTCATGGGGCGCTAGATGGACCTGCAACCCTTCTTAACCAAACAGTTTTTCTCCAACACAAGAGGTAACAGACGATGTCTACTCCCACCGAGATCAACGAAGAATACGATATCATTATTGCGGGCGGTGCGCTGTCCTCCTCTCCCCGCGCCCTTACCTCTTCTGACGGAGAGGACGTCCTGTAGGTGGCGCTGCTGGTTGCATCGTCGCAGGCCGTCTTGCTGCGGCAGATCCGGACTTGCGCATCCTCGTACTCGAGGCTGGCCCCCCGACGCATAACAACCCTGCGCATAGGCAGCCTGCGCGCTTCTTGTCGCACATCGCGCCGGGTTCGCGCACGGTGCGTGTGCATGCCAGCCGTCCGAGCGCAGCGCTCGGAGATCGCTCGACGCTCGTGCCATGCGGACAGTGTCTCGGCGGCGGGGGGAGTATCAACTGTACGTCTGTTTCTCCGTGCTTTTCGGGGAGAAAAGGACACGCACATTGCTTGCTAACTGTCATTGGTGATATATGCATGATGCTATGACGTTTTCTTTGCGGCCGCCGTTACTTCCCATCATCATATCTAGTTATGATGTATACACGTGCGAGTGCGTCGGACTACGATGATTGGAAGACGGTGTATGAGAACCCTGGATGGGGTTCGAATGATCTCATCCCGTTCCTCAGAAAGGTAGGTGCGCTTGGCTCGACTGGGTCGAATGTTTTGGTACTCGTGCTCATGCTTTGCCCCTGCAGACGGAGAACTATCAAGTCGCTGGCGGGGATGGGCCAACGCACGGCACCGACGGCCCGTTAAATGTCTCATTGGCATCCGATGGTGTCGGGGAGCAGTTCCTGCAAGTTGGGCGCGCCTATGATCCCGCCCGTGCCCGGCCGCCGCCATCTGATGTTGATACGAACGACCTGTCAACGATCAACGTGTATACTGTAGGTGTTCTACTCTTACCCCGTGTTCTTATTCTGCGCCTAATTATGCGTCTTCTGCGTGGTTACTGGATGAATCGCGCTGGCTTAGAAATGGCCCAGGTTCGTTGCGCGGACCCGCTTGATGCGATGTGCGTGGGTGCGCTGATTGTTGTGCTTCTTTGTTGCGATCAGATGGATAAACGGAAAAACTGGCGTTCGCTCCGACGTGCCGCACCATCTGATCTACCCCGTCAAAGAGACACGTCCGAACCTCCACGTCTTCACAGGCATACATGTGAAGCACGTCATATTCGACGAGTACGTTTCCTAGTTTCCCTTTCCCTTTCTCATTTATCTCAATTCTCGCCAGTGACAACCGCGCCACCGGCGTTGCGTTCACGTTCAACCCGCTATTCCACCCAGATGGTCCAACGAAACGCGTACCGTCGCGGGACAAAGCTCGTGGTGCTATGTGCCGGGTCTTTTGGTACTCCGGGGATATTGGAGCGCTCGGGAATCGGTGCCAAGGCTATCCTAGAAGCTGTCGGTGTGAAGCAGCGCGTCGATTTGCCTGGTGTTGGCGAGAATTACCAAGGTTTGTCCCTGCTGCGCGACAGTTGTAGGGAGCTGTCCATGTTTCTGACTTTGGGATGTGATCCATGCAGATCACAACATCGTGTTCGTTCCGTATTTCTGTGCAGATGAGGCACAGACGCTTGATGCGATTGTCCGCAACGATGAGAGCGCAATCGAGGGTATGTCTGACACCCTTACAACATCTATAATGATGTAGACTCACATATATTTTTGCGTCTCCAGTTGCTAATGCAGAATTCGAAAAGACTGGGAAGGGTTTGATGGCTCACACGTGCGTTGAATGCGCTTGCTTTTGCGTTCTTCTGATTGAATATGGCATCAGCGGTCTTGGCGGGGGCATCAAGTATCGTCCGGGCCCATCTGAACTGGCCGACTTTGGTCCTGAGTTCAAGAAGGTCTGGGATTCCTTCTTTGTCAACGCACCCGACAAGCCTGTGATTTGGATAGGTATATTATCGGCGTACGTCTTTCAGACTGGCTCTCCCTGTTCATTTGTGCCATAATACCCCACAATTTATTTAGGTTGGTCGGCGATCCGACTCTGGTCCCACCGCGCAAATATTTCACGATAGGGGCCTTTACAGTGAGTACGAGATCCTGTCTGTCAGCATCATTATCACTCACTCACTAACCCTCACCATGCGTGAACGCAACTATCCGCGTATATCGCATTGTAGGAATATCCCCTCGCGCGCGGCCACGTACACATCACACACGGAGAGGACGTCTCCGCACCTGTGGACTTTGTCCCCGGCTACCTCGAATCGTTAGTCCAGTCCGGCTTTGTTTCGCGAATATCATGAACATGTTGGGCAGGATGGCTGACGTGAAGACGCTGACGTGGGCTTACAAATACTCACGCGAGATCGCCCGCCGGATGCCTTACTTCCGCGGTGAGCCGCCCGCGGTACACCCCCCATTTGCGCCGGACAGCGCGGCGGCGATCGTTCCGCACGCGGAGGGCCCCATTGCATTTGACACGCCGCGAATCAAGTATTCGGAGGAAGACGAACGCGCGCTCGAGGCGTTTGCGCGCGCAGCGGGTGAGTGTAAAATGACATTTTCTGTGCTATGATGATCTCTGACCTACCCTCAAAAAATAAAAAGTAAACACAACCTGGCATGCGGTGAGTGCACTCTCCATCATTTTAACATCATGGCCGAGCTGGTTCTGTGCGTGCGACGGCTAACCCCGCTATGGTAGCTCGGCACTTGCGCGATGAAGCCGCGCCAGCGCGGCGGTGTCGTCGATCCACACCTAAACGTGTACGGCGTTCGTGGACTCAAAGTCGCCGACCTGTCCGTTGGGCCGAGCAACGTCGGCTCGAACACGTACTCGACTGCGCTGGTCATTGGGGAGAAGGCTGCCGTGATTATCGCGGAGGAGCTGGGCATCAAGGGCGTTGTCTGAAAAGTGTGTAGCAAGGTGTGTAGGAGGGATTTTTTCTATAGCCATGATGGTGTACGTGTTTATAAACACTCTGTAACGGAACCGAAATTGTTCGGCGAGCAGTCGTGTTACAACTAGATTGTGTAGGCTTCGATCTTTGTGCGCCCAGCCAGCTCTACTTTATCTTTACTTCGATCTGTGGCTGATTTGGAGGTCGAAATGGACCGGTGGTGTCAGAAGTTGGTCAGCCCAGTTGCCAGCAGCGGGGATCACATGACGAGTTGGTCCGCCTCCCGAAGAAACGATATCTCATCGTCGCGGAGGCCCCCGAACATCATCGGAGGCTGTGATGATGACACGGTTTGTGCCTGAGAAATTTACCCGTTCTTCCTTTCCGATGCTATTATCTACCGTGCCTACTCGAGGATTCTCTGGGGGTTACAGCACTGCGATACTGTAATGCGACTCGAAGTTCGGACTAATCGACGTCCAGATAAAGTGACGCATTTCCAGGAACTCTCGGAGTATATCGGGCCACAGATGATGTCATTTCCGCGGGTCCGCGTATTTACAGTAACCATCGACGGTTTCTTAACCAAACGGGGTTCCTCCACCCCGTCAAGTTGGCAAAAGGTAACATACGATGTCTACTCCAACCCAGATCAACGAAGAATATGATATCATTGTCGCGGGCGGTGCGCCATCTTCCTCTCCCCTACCCCATTCTCTTCTGACAGACAGGACATCCTGTAGGTGGCGCTGCTGGCTGCATCGTCGCAGGCCGTCTTGCCGCGGTAGATCCGGACTTGCGCATCCTCGTACTCGAGGCTGGCCCCCCGACGTATAACAACCCTGCGCATAGGCAGCCTGCGCGCTTCTTGTCGCACATCGCGCCGGGTTCGCGCACGGTGCGTGTACATGCCAGCCGCCCAAGCGCAGCGCTAGGAGACCGCTCGGTACTCGTACCATGCGGACAGTGTCTCGGCGGCGGCGGGAGTGTCAATTGTACGTCTCTCTCCCTACTGTTCGGGAGGAAAGGTGGGGAAAAGAAAATGGAAATGTGCTGACTGTCACTGGGATACGTGGATGCCGTAACGGTAACTTTGTCGCTGCCGTTGCGTTCCATCATAACTAGTTATGGTGTACACACGTGCGAGCGCTTCCGACTACGATGACTGGCAGACGGTGTATGAGAACCCCGGATGGGGTTCGGAAGACCTCATCCCGCTCCTCAGAAAGGTGCGCTCGGCTTGACTTGTCGCTTCTTTTCTACTCGACCTCATGCGGCTTAATCCTTCCGCTGTAGACAGAGACTATCAAGTTGCTGACGGCGACATGCGAACGCACGGTACCGATGGCCGTTGAAGCCTCTTTGGCAGTAGATGATTGCGCTGAACAGTTCCTGCAAGTTGCGCGCGCTCTCGATCCCACCCGTGCCCAGGCGCCGTCTGACACCGATACGAATGATCTGTCGACGATCAACGTGTATACTGTGGGTATTCTTATTCCAACCTTAGTCTTATTCTGCACCTAATGCGTCTTCTGCGTGATCATTGATGAATCGCGCTGGCTCAGAGGTGGCCCAGGTTCTTGCACAGATCCCCTTGACGTGCTGTACGTGGTCGCGCTGATTGTCATGCTTTGCGAGCAGGTGGATAAACGGAGAGACTGGCGTTCGCTCCGACGTGCCGCACCATATGATCTACCCCCTCAAAGAGACACGTCCGAATCTCCACGTTTCACTGGCATACATGTGAAGCACGTCATGTTCGACGAGTACGTTAGCCGGTTTCACTTTCTCGGTTTGTTTCAATTTCTGGCAGTGACAACCGCGCCACGGGCGTTGCATTCACGTTCAACCCGCTATTCCACCCAGATGGTCCAACCGAAACACGTACCGTCCGCGGGACAAAGCTCGTGTGCTATGTGCCGGGTCTTTCGGTACTCCAGGGATATTGGAGCGCTCGGGAATCGGTGGTAAACCGTCCTAGAAGGCGTTGGTGTTAAGCAGCGCGTCGACTTACCCGGGGTTGGCGAGAATTACCAAGGTCCGTTCTCGCTGCGCGACCGTTGTCGGGCTTACCATGTTCTGACTCTGAGATATGATACATTAGATCACAACGTCTTATTTGTTCCGTATTTCTCTGCAGATGAGGCACAGACTCTCGATGCGATTTTTCGCAATGACGAGAGCGCAGTCGAGGGTATGTCAGATACCGTTTCACAATGTCTATCATAGAAACGTACATCCCTTTTGCACCTCCAGCTGCTACTGCAGAACTCGAAAAGACTGGGAAGGGATTGATGGCTCACAAGTGCGGTGAATACTTGCTTTTCGCATGTCTTTCTGATTGGATATGACATCAGCGCTCTCGGGGCGGGCATCAAGTGGCGCCCTGACGCATCTGAACTGGCCGGGTTTGGTCCTGAGTTCAGGAAGATCTGGGACGCCTACTTTGCGAACGCACCTGACAAACCTGTGATGTGGTTGGGTATAATGTCGGCGTGCGTTTTTTAGACTGGCTCTCCGTGTTAATTAATCTGTGTCATGATGCCCACGACGTCACGGTAACTAGGTTAGTCGGTGATACAACTCAGCTCCCGCCGCGCAAATACTTCATGGTAGGAGTCAACACAGTGAGTATGATAGGCTCCATCCTGCCTCCATCATCACGCCGCACGCCACGTTGTATTATATCATAGGAATACCCCGTCGCGCGCGGCTACGTACACATCACGCACGGCGAGGACGTCTCCGCACCCATCGACTTTGTCTCAGGTTATCTCGAATCGTCAGTCCGATATTCCTCTGACTTCTCGCACATATAACTTGTTACAATAACTTGTCACATATACCACGCAGGATGGCAGACGTGAAGATTCTGACGTGGGGCTACAAATTCTCGCGTGAGATTGCCCGCCGGATGCCCTACTTCCGAGGTGAACCGCCCGTGCGACACCCTGCATTCGCACCAGGTGGCTCAGCGGCAATCATTTCGCACGCGGAGGGCCCCATCTCATTTAAGGCGCCGCGAATTGAATATTCTGAGGAAGACGAACGTGCGCTAGAGGCGCATGCGCGCGCAAGGAGTGCGTGTAGAACATGTTCCTACAAAGATAATTTCTGACAGATCCTCCTTTTCGCCCTTAAACAAAAAAGTAAACACGACCTGGCATGCGGTGAGCACACTCTCACTGATCTAACATGGTTGAGGTGGTAATGTGTGCGACGGCTAACGTGCGTCACCCTGTGTCTCGCTCTTTTCCCCTTGGGACTGCGTTATGATAGCTCGGCACTTGTGCGATGAAACCACGCCAGCGAGGCGGCGTCGTCGATCCGCGCCTGAACGTGTATGGCGTTCGTGGACTCAAAGTCGCCGATTTGTCCGTTGGGCCGGGAAACGTCGGTTCGAACACGTATTCGACTGCGCTGGTCATTGGGGAGAAGGCTGCCGTGATTATCGCGGAGGAGCTGGGCATCAAGGGGGTTGTCTGAAAAGTGTGTAGGTGCGTCCAGTTGGGCGTCCCAGTGAATGTTTTCTATAGTTATGATGGTGTACGTGTAACGGAACTGAACAAGCGCCGAAGTTGTTCGGCGAGCCGTCGTGTTATAGCTAGAATGTGTAAATTTCGACCTTTTGTGCCCCCAGCCAGCTCTAAGTTACTTTACCACTTCGGTATGTGGCTGACTCCGGGGTCGTTTGGGGACATCAGAAATGAACAGGTGACGAGGCGGGGCGTGAAAACCAATTCGAAATGGACTGCGGAAATGAAACAACGGCACATAAGAACAAACTCACACAAATGACGAGCGCCAGAAAGTAGAAACGTATGTGCAGTGTCGTTACAGTAGCATGTCGCATTGTAGATCGTATACCTCGCAGCTAGTCGAAAACCGGGCCGAGCGTCATACTTTGTAAATCGCGACGAGCGCTGGGCTGGTACGCCGTCTTACTGGCCTGTTTTGATTTCAGCCAGGCCTGCGCTTCCGAGTCCGATAACGTTCCGAGTCCGAGTCAGGCATTGGATGCATTGGAGCCTTTGAAGGCCCATTGGAGCCCAACTTTTCACCATGCCTTTCTCTCCTCGCAGACTCGTTATCAGTATTTTCAACCCTCAAGCCACGGACATTTCCTGCAACACCGAGTCAAATGGATTTACGTGGGTTGCCATTACAGTAATGATCATATTTCCGTCGGTCATCATCACCCAAATTAGCAGCTTATCCTCCAGATCTGCTAGAAGAGGATCGGCATGGAGACCCATCTAGGCTGCCCAAGTCTGTAGACACTTTGTTCTCCATGTACTTGGACAGGTCCGATAAAGATGATAAGACGACCACTGAAAGGTGGAGTGGAGAGCGTGATGCAATCCTTATCTTCGTCCGTCACTCTCATTTTGCCTTTGAGTACCCCTTCTGTGCTAACATTGGTGCATAGACTGGCCTTTTCTCAGCCGCTCTTGCAGTTCTTATATCCGTTTCCATCCAGGGCCTTCAGCCGGGTTCACAGGACATTTCAGCGTTCTATCTCAAAAATATCTTTCGTTTACTCGCCAATTCCACTACCTCCCAGCCCATAATTTATCCCACCCCGGTCGATCCACCTAAATTTTCTCCCACGAAATCTGCAGTCTTGGTCAACTCGCTCTGGTTCTTGAGCTTGCTCATGAGTTTTACCGGGGCTCTCTTAGCGGTATTTATACAACAGTGGGCTCAACCCTACCTTCAGGCAACTCAAGGACGACATAGTCCACGCGAACGAGCGCGTATTCGTATTTTCCACGCGGAGGGCCTCAAGAAGTTACACCTTCGCTGGGTAACCCGAGCTGTGCCGTTACTTATCCAAGTTTCCCTTTTCCTCTTTTTTTCGGGTCTTCCTATCTTCTTGTTCGATGTTAACCGGACAGTCTTCAACTTCGTGGTTACCTGGCTGGGTCTTTGCCTAGCTGGTTATGCCTGCATCACTCTCATGCCGATCTTCTACCAAGATAGCCCCTACTACTCACCACTTTCTCCATTCGTCTGGTGGTGTGTTACCAACATGTTATTTATCGTCCATGGACTCCTCGAGAAGCTCATTCCTCTTGATTCCTCTGTTTTCCGGTGGTACGACACCCATTATGCGAGGTCCCATCTCCGCTGGCCGTCTTCGCGCGCTATGCAAGGAGCAACAGAACAGTATGCTCTGCAACTGCCGTCGGACATCGACTATCGTGCTTTGTTGTGGATGTTCAAAACATTGAATGACGATAACGACTTCGAGCAGTTCTTCGATGCTCTCCCGAGCCTATGTGACTTGGAAGAGTTCGTAGATGCTCATAAAGATTTCATCAAACCAAACGAGAAGATACTGTCGCATGCATTAATTGGGATGATGAACCGTACTTTGTTGTCAGACCTGGTACCCGAGAAAGTGAAACAACGCCGGATCATTATCTGCTCTAAAGCCCTCGGTGCGACATCACTTCTTGGACCTTGGTCGACCCTGCACCGCGTTCTCTGTGGAGACTGGCACGGATTTCGAGATCGATTCATTTTGGACTTTTCGTGCAAAATTGGAAGAAAGTAACCCATCCCGTCACTACATTTTATACCCAATTTGTTGTCGCAGCCACCCTCGCAAGTGCGCAGGAGCAAGAGCGCGATGATCGTTGGCTGCAGCTTGCAAGCGAGCAACTGAAGAAGTCTACGTCTGTCATTCAATTCTTTCTCGAATATGCTGGTGACACCATACTACTCTCTAATGCCATTTTCATTATTCGACGGACGATTCAAACCTTCTCCGGATCAGAGGACGATCACCAAAAGGACATTCTTGAAGCGTCATCGAAGACTCTGAAATTGATTTGTAGATTTGATATCCAACGTACTTTGGAAGAGCACCAGCACCAGTTCTGCGATTTATGGAACCAACTTGTGGACGCGGCGCAGAATGATACCCACCCTTGTGTTACGCCGCTTTGTACGATAATGCTCAAGGTTATCCGCAAGCTCTATATCACTTTGCACGAAAAAACGGATTCTTTCCCGACGGCATTTTCCACGACTACTGACGATAGGGACCGGGTTCTGGACGATGCTAGGTCGTATCCCAGGTGCACAATTGACGAACATAGTCCTTTCACACCAGTTCCCGAATTGCAATTAGACGCCGAGCTACCGAGGAACAGGACTCACGCCACTGCCAGCTCTATGGACATCATGATCCCTCCATTATCTCCTTCATTAGTCCCAAGAACGCCGCCGGCCGACGCTACGTCCCTCCCATCGGTTGTCTCAGCCCATTATAACTCTGTACATTCACGCCCGTCCCACACTTCAAGCGTGCACCACTCAGTTGTTTCACGCCGCCAGTCCTACATTTCGAGCATGTACGACCCAGTTACCCCAGACCTATACACATATGTCCCGGGCCTATACTCTTCAACCGCTCATTCATACCCACTTATTCCGCGCCCGAGCTCTCCCCCCGGCCCTGTTCCGGGCCCGTACTTTCCGGGCCCGTACCCACCTGTTCCGCGCTCGTACTCTCCAGGCCCGTACCCACCCGTTCCGCGCTCGTACTCTCCTCCAGGCATATACTCACCTGTACCGCGCTTGTCCTCTCCTCCGGGCATATACTCACCTGTTCCGCGGCGCTCGTACTCTTCTCCAGGCCCATACTCACATGATCCGCGCTCGTACTCTCATCCCGCTCCCACTCCTCCAGGTGTCTCTCCATTTGTTTATCTCCCGCAAGTGGCTTCTAGTCGTGCCCGTCACAGCCGACACTTACCTGCAACTACGACTGAAGCTGATTCACGACACGATGTCCCTGCCTTTATCACACCATTTTCTTTAGCTTCTGAAGATATGCACATGAGGGTGGACGCATCAGTAGCATCGACTTCTAGGTCCTCCTTGCCAACTTCGCCTGTCGACCTTGTCCGACTCCCCGAGCCGGCGCTCCTTGCACAACAAGAGCCGCCCGTCAGCCCCCCAGGTGCCGACTTCCCCATATCGACCCCCCCTCTTGACACCCCGACGCCTCATATCAATGCGAGCCGTGGCGCCCCCGGATTTGCAGATTCCTCTGACAGTTTGGGGCGGCTATTCGGCCCGCCGGCGATGGACATGCCAGAGACGCCGCCCACACCACCACTGCCCACTCCGGCGTCCGTTTCCGGTTCTACGATGGCTGCGCCCGTGCCGCCAGCCATCCTGTCGACCCCCCAGGAGCTCGTGCTCAATCCCGAGACATTGTTTTCTGTACCGCCCGTGACCCCCATGGGCATACCTACGCAAGCTGCCCCTGACAGCGGCTCAACGCACCATACTGTCGTGAGGTTCGCCATCTCCAAGACGCCCAGTCTAGTTTCCCTTTACACCATGCCAGTGTTGACCTCACCGAGTGCCTCTCCTAGGCCTGTGTCTTTCTCCATGCCCATGAGAGGGGCAGGTGGCCCCGTGCAGACGCCATTGGCCATGCCCTCTGTTATCAAGTTCGACAGGTATGGGGAGTTCTCCGGGCTGTTGTACTACTCGCCGCACAGTGTGCTGTATGAGGGCGAGCTATACCCGACAGCGCTGCACCTGTTCGAAGCGCGCAAGTTCCTTCCCTACCGGCCCGACCTCGCAGCTCGTGTCAGGGGATGTGAGCATGTTGAGCAGGTCACCTCGATCAGCGCGGGGCTGGCAGACTTCGCACGACGGGACTGGAACGACATTATGCTCAGCGCAGTGAGTAAATTTGTCCTATCTCGCACCACGTTTGTTCTTGACTGATCGATTGATTGCTTGTGGCCGCGTGGGTGAACGCGTAGATGGACGAGGTGTTGTTTCTCAAGTTCGGCCAGCACAGCGACTTACGCACGCTGCTATTTGACACGTACCCTGCCGAACTTGTCTATGAGTCGCGCAACCCCTTCTGGGGAGGAGACGGTGCAGGTGCTGGCAGGAACGAACTCGGCAAATCACTCACGCGTGTGCGCGAGTGGCTGCACAACGGAGGAGATATGTGATTTATCAACGTCCAACCCTACCATGGGCGAATACATTGAAGGTAATGCCTTTGATGGGTAATTCTAGGACCGACCTTTCTACATTTTTCACTTTTTCACTTTTCCTGGTAGTGCGTATGTTCTGCTTTTGTACTTCCATCACTGGCAGGTGTTTCTTTGTTGGCGGAGATGGGATCCTAACCCGTATTGTTTCTAAATCTCTCAGTCTGATTGCATGCAGAATTGCCCACCGTATACTTTCTAGTGCTTCGTTTTTCTTTCCCTTCCCTACTGGTTGTTGAGGTTTGGCAATTGTATGAAAAGGGCTTAAGCTCAATTTTTGAAGTGAAAGTTATTCTGTCTGATCGACGTGCGGGTGCTATTCTGTGTGTACTGTCGTTCGTTCTTTCACCCGAAGTCCCCGAACCCCTCTTACAGCATTTGAAGTCGAGTCTGCTGCTGCGTCCTGATTCATTCTTGCTACATTTCCTGGTTCCGATTCGATCTGCTTGGGGTGTGGATGGTGTGTTGTATCGTCGAAGGGAGCGCGCGGTCGCTCGCGGACCGACTTGGTCGAGCTAGCCACCGGCCTCCCGGGCCGCAGCTCCGCCGCGTGCTCTGGGTGAACTTCTACGCGGGCTGCCGCGCCTCCGGCGCATCAACGGGCCAGTGGGTGGGGCTTAGAATGTTTTTAAACAGGTTTGACGCAGAGGGTAAGGTACAATGTCTACTCCAACCAAGACCAATGAAGAATACGATATCATCGTCGCCGGCGGTGCGCCATCCTCCTCAGGCTCTTCCCCCTTGACGCGCCGTGCGTGGTCGCGCTGATTGTTATGCTTTGGGAGCAGGTGGATAGACGGAAACACTGGTGTTCGCTCTGACGTGCCGCATCATCTGATTTACCCCCTCAAAGAGACACGTCCGAATCTCCATGTCTTCACAGGCATACATGTGAAGCATGTCTTATTCGACGAGTACGTTTAGCCAGTTTCTCTTTCTCGGTTTGTTTCTGTTTTTTGCACAGTGACAACCGCGCCACTGGCGTTGCGTTCACGTTCAAACCCGCTATTCCACCCAGATGGTCCAAACGAAACACGTACCGTCCGTGGGACGAAGCTCATAGTGCTAGTCACTATGTGCCGGGTCTTTCGGTACTCCAGGGATATTGGAGCGCTCTGGAATCGGCGGCAAGACTGTCCTAGAAGAAGTTGGTGTTAAGCAGCGCCTCGACTAGCCTGGCGTTGGCGAGAATTACCAAAATCCGTTCTTGCTCCGCGGCCGTCGTTGGGGACCTACCATGTTTCTGACTTCGAGATACGATACGTTCAGATCATAATGTCTTGTTTGTTCCGTATTTCTCCGCGGATGAGGCACAGACTCTCGATGCGATTTTTCGCAACGATGAGAGCGCAGTCGAGGGTATGTCGGACACACCTTCACAACACCTATCATAGAAACATACATACTTTTTCTCATATCTAGCTGCAACTGCAGAACTCGAAAAGACTGGGAAGGGATTGATGGCTCACAAGTGCGGTGAATACTTGCTTTTCGCATGTCTTTCTGATTGGATATGGCATCAGCGCTCTCGGGGTGGGCATCAAATGGCGCCCTGACGCATCTGAACTGGCCGAGTTTGGTCCTGAGTTCAGGAAGGTCTGGGACGCCTACTTCGCGAACGCACCTGACAAACCTGTGACGTGGTTGGGTGGTTGGGTAAATGTCGGCGTGCGTTTTTTCGACCGGTTCTCCCCGCTCTCTGTGTTAATCTGTTCCATAATGCCCACGACGTCACGGTAACCAGGTTAGTCGGCGATGTGGTCCCGCCGCGCAAGTACTTCATGGTTGGAGTCAACACAGTGAGTATGATAGCCTCCGTACTGCCTGCATCATCACGCCGCACACCGCACGCCACCCACTACGTTGTATTATATCATAGGAATACCCCGTCGCGCGCGGCCACGTACACATCACGCACGGCGAGGACGTCTCCGCACCCGTCGACTTTGTCCCAGGCTACCTCGAATCGTCAGTCCGATATTCTTCCGACTTCTCGCACATATAATTTGTTACGTATACCACGCAGGATGGCGGACGTGAGGACCCTGACGTGGGGTGACAAATTCTCGCGTGAGATTGCCCGCCGGATGCCTTACTTCCGTGGTGAACCACCTGCGCGACACCCTGCGTTCGCACCGGATAGCGCAGCAGCGACAATTGAGCGTGCGGAGGGCCCCATCGCATTTGATGCGCCGCGAATCGAGTATTCTGAAGAAGACGAACGTGCGCCAGAGGCGCATGCGCGCTCAAGGAGTGCGTGTGGAACATGTTTCTACAAAGGCAATCTCTAACAGGACCTCCATTTTTCTTAATCAAAAAAGCCGTCACGTCATGGCATGCGGTGAGCACACACTCCCTCATCTACTATGGTCGAGGTAGTAATCCGTGCTGTGGCTAACGCGCGTCTTCCCACCTCTCCCCTCTTTTCCTTGGGATGATAGCTCGGCACTTGCGCGATGAAGCCACGCAAACAAGGCGGTGTCGTCGACCCACGCCTGAACGTGTATGGCGTTCGTGGACTCAAAGTCGCCGACTTGTCCATCGGCCCGGGCAACGTCTCCACGAACACATATTCGACTGCGTTGGTTATTGGGGAGAAGGCTGCCGTGATTATCGCAGAGGAGCTGGGTATCAAGGGTGTTGTTTAAGAAAGTGTGAGGGTGCGCGATTTTGTTGTTATAGTTATTGTGATGTACGTATATGAAGTCCAAGCGCTGCGGCCGGGAAGGGAACTTGAGAACCGAGACCTGTTAGAGCTGTCGTGTTATGTGGGTTTCGACTTCTGAATGCTTAGCCAGCTCGACCTATTAATAACCTTTACTTCGGTCTGCGGGATGACTTCGCTGTGAGCAAGAGAGACATCATTGTGCACCAGGCTCAGGGTGCGTCGTTTCGGTTGGGAGCGGGGCTCTTTTGTTGACTACACATTCGAGTCATGCCTCAAGCTGTACAGAGGCCGCGTCGGAGATGGTACTGAGGACTGTATACCTTAGCAGCCTGAGCCGCGCCGTACTGTGAACGCGTGACTGGAACGTGTGAACCTCGAGGAGGTGGTACTTACAATTCAATTTCAGCCTACGCTTCCGAGTCCGACATAGGCCATCTGCAGTAGTCGGTCCTCTCTCCGAGGGTTTTTTCACCCCGTATACTCCCCTCAACCCACAGGTATTTCCAGCAACTCCGAGTGAAATGGCTACACGTGGGTTGCTCTTAATGATACTTCCATTTGTCGTCGTTATACAAACCTCCAGATCTTCCGGAGAACAGAGAGTCGCCCAAGTCCGTAGACAAGTCAGAAGCTTTATTCTCCATGTACTTGGACAGGTCGGATAAAGATGATAAGGAGACCACTGACAGGTGGAAAGATGAGTGTAATATAATCCTTGTCTTTGTCAGTCACCTTGCCCTCGAGTACCACTTCCGTATTAACGCTGGTGCATAGACCGGCCTTTTCGCGGCTGCTCTTGCAGCTCTTCTTGCCATTTCCGTACAGGGCCTTCAACCAGGTCCACAGGACACTTCAGCGTTCTATCTCAAAAACATTTATCATCTACTCGCCAATACTACTAGCTCCCAACCCTTCGTCCAACCCTTCCCGTCTGATCCACCTAAATTTTCTCCACCGAAATCCGCAGTCTTTGTTAACTCCGTCTGGTTTCTGAGTCTGGCCATGAGTCTCACCGGGGCTCTCCTTGCGGTATTTATACCACAATGGGCTCAATCCTACCTCGAGGCGACTCAAGGACGACATAGTCCGAAGAACCGAGCTCGCATTCGTACTTTCCACGCGGAGGGCCTCAAGAAGTTTCACCTTCAGTGGGTAACCCGAGTTGTACCTATACTTATCCATGGTTCCCTCTTCCTCTTCTTTTCCGGTCTTCCTGTCTTCTTGTTCAAGCTCAACCGCACAGTCTTCAACGTCGTGGTTACCTGGCTGGGCCTCTGCGTAGCTGGTTATGCCTGCATCACTCTCATGCCTTTCTTCAGCCAAAATAGCCCCTACTATTCACCACTTTCTTCATCAACCTGGTGGTGTGTTACCAAAACGCTATTTATCATCTATCGACTCCTCGAGAACTTTGTGTCCCGTGATTCCCCGTTTTCCAGTGGTACGACATCCATTATACGAGGTCCCGTCTCCGCTTTCTGTCTTTGAGCTCTATGCAAAAAGCAGCAGAAGACTTTGCCTGAATATGGCATCGGAAATCGACTACCGTGCATTGTCGTGGATGTTCAAGACGTTGAATGACGATAACGAATATGAGCAGTTCTTTGATGCTCTCCCAATCCTATGCGACTCGGAGGAGCTGGAAGATCCTCAGACAGACTTCATCAATCCAAACGAGAAGGAACTATCACATGCTTAATTGGAATGACGGATCGTACTTTGTTGTCAGACCTGGTACCTGAAGAAGTGAAACAGCGACGGATTCTTATCTGCACCAAAGTCATCGGTGCGACATCTCTTTTTGGATCTTGGTGGACACTGTGCCGCGTACTTTGTGGGGACTGGCACGGATTTTCACGATCGATTCACTTTGGACTTTTCGTGCAAGGTTGGAAAAACACACCGATCCCGTCACATCATTCTATGCGCAATTTGTTGTCGCAGTCACCCTCGCAAGCGTGCAACAGCGCGATGATCATTGGTTCCAGCTTGCAAGTGGGCAACTGAACGAGTCCAAATCTGTCCTTCGGAACTATTTCGCATGTGACAGTATACTACTCGCTAACGCTATTTTCATTATTCGGCGGACGAGTCAAACGTTCTCTGGATCAGAGGACCGTCACCGAAAGAAATCTTAAAGCATCCTCGAAGACGCTGAAGTTAGTTTGCAGATTTGATATCCAGATACTTTTCCAGAGCTTCAGCACCAGTTCTGCAGTTTATGGAACCAACTTGTGGACGCGGCGCAGAATAATACCCATGATCAAGCTAGATTGCTCTTACAAAGATACTGAAGAGTATTCGCAGGCTCTACATCACTTTGCATGAAAAAACGGTTCATCCCCCACGGCATTTTCCTCCAGTACCGACGATGGGGACCGAGTTTTGAATGATGCTATGTCATATCCCTGGTGCAGCGTTGATGAACATCGTCATCCCACGCTGGTTCCGGATTTGCCATTAGACATGCTGCCGAGAGACGCCCCTCACTCCACTGCTAGCTCGATGGACATGAATCAGATGGTCCCCTCGTTATTTCCATCAGTCTCTGTTCTATCGCCAGCCTTCCCCACACCCCATCCATCAAGCCCATACTACTCAATTGCTTTGCGCCCATTCCCCACGGCTTTTCCTATGCCGTCCTACCCAGTTGCTTCACTTCCACCCTACACTCCGAGCATGTACTACCCAATGATTCCGAGTCCGTATTACCCAGTTGCCCCAGGCCCATCCTCTCATTCAACCGCTCCCTCTCGGCAAGAGCCGCCCGTCAGCCCCCCAGGTGCCGACTTGCCCATATTGACCCCCGCTCCTGCCACATCGACGCCCAATATCGATGCGAGCAGTGGCAACCTCGGACCTGAAACTACCGTCAACCGTCTAGGGCAGCCATTCAGTCCGCCGACTATGGCTATGCCAGAGACGCCGCCTGCACCACCAATGCCCATACCTGCATTTGCCGTCAGTTCTACGATGGCTGCACCCGTGTCGCCAGCCATCCTGTCGACCCCCAGGGGCACATGCCCAGTCCCGAGCCGTTATTTTCGCTACCTCAGGGACCGCCCGCGAGCCCCCCAGGCACCAATATACCCATGCAAGTTATCCCGGACACCGGCTCAACGCACTCTAATGGCGTGGGCTTCCCTTTCCCCACACCCATAACGGGGGAGCACCTCTGTTCCGTCGTCCGCGGTCAGGAGAGGCGACCCCGCGCAGACACCATCAGTTATCAAGCTCGACGGGTACGGGGAGTTTCCCGGGCTGTTGCATATTCGCTGCATAGCGTGCTGTATGAGGACGAGCAATACCCGACGGCGTTACACCTTTTCGAAGCGTGCAAGTTCCTTCCCGACTGGCCTGACCTCGCGGATCGTGTCAGGCAGTGTCAGCACATGGAACAGGTCACCTCGACCAGCGCGGAGCTGGCCAACTTCATCCGACCGGACTGGGACAACGTCATGCTCAGCACGGTGAGTGAAATCTTCCTGTATCTCGCTGGGGAATCGACTGATCGATTAATTGTGGGTGAACGCGTAGATGGACGATGTGTCATACCTCAAGTTCTGTCAGCATGACGACCTACGCACGCAGCTTCTCAACACATACCCTACCGAACTAGTCTATGTAGAGTCGGGCGACCGCTTCTGGGGAGGAGACGGTGCGGGCGGTGGCATGAACGAACTCGGCAAATCGCTCATGCGTGTGCGCGAACGGCTACGCAGCGAAGGAGGAACGTGAATGACCAACGTCCAACCCTACTTTGACGACGGGCGAACAATTTGAAAGTTACACCTTCGATGGCCCCTCTTTATACTTTTCGGTTTTCCTGGTCCCGCATTTGTATTTCCACTTGGCTGTTTTCTTTTTGGCGGAGATGAGATGCTAGCATGCATCATTTCTGTATCTTCCAGTCTGATCGCATATAGACTATTTCACCCATCCTTTTAACCCTTCCCTGGCCGTTGAGGCTTGTAGTCGTATGAAAGGTGCTTCAGGCTGTGTAACAAATTTTGAAGAGATGGATGAAAGATGCTGTGCTGTTCTGGTAACCCGTCTTACAACTCCGGAATGGGTTGCCTTTTCATGGGCGCTAGTATCACATGATGAATTGGAGGATAGGTTCTATCCTCCCGCATCGTCATTATCATCACCCACTACCATCACGCCATAACTCCCCATCATCTGTGCACGCCACCCACCACATCGTATCATATCATAGGAATACCCGGTTGCGTGTGGCCCGCCAAGGTCTCCGCACGTGTCGACGTTGTCCCTGGTTACCTCGGAATCGTCAGTCCGACTTTCCTCCAACCTATCGTCCGTATATAACATATGAACATGTTCAAATACCACGCAGGATGGCAGACGTGAAGACACAAACTTGGGGTTACAAATTCACGCGCAAGATTGCCCGCCGAATGCCTTACTTCCGGGGTGAACCGCCCGCGCGCGCGACACGGTAGTGCGGGAGTGATCATTTGGCACGCGGAGGGCCCCATCGCATTCGACGCGCCGCGAATCGAGTATTCCTCAAAATACGATCGCGCGCTAGAGGCGTATGCGCGCGCAAGGAGTGCGTGTGGAACAAAGATGATCCCTAAACGAAAAGAGTAAGCACGACCTGGCATGCGGTGAGCACACATACTCTCGTCTAACATGATCGAGGTGGTAATTTGTGCCCTGGCTAACGTGTGTCTCCTCATCTCTCCCCCTTCTCCCCTGGGACTGCGCCATGATAGCTCTGCACTTGCGCGATGAAGCCACGCCAGCAAAGCGGTGTCGTCGATTAGCGCCTGAACGTGTATGGCGTTTGTGGACTCAAAGTCGCCGCCTTGTCCATCGGCCCGGGCAACGTCTGCGAATACATACTCGGCTGCGCCAAGGCTGCGCTGGTCTTCGGGAGCAGGCTTGCTCAATTGGAAGCGCAACCATACGGTCTCAGACAAAACCCTTGGTGCGATGCCCAGCTTTGCGATAATCATAGAACCTCAATGGAGTTTCTGCTCTAGTTATTATGGTGGACATATATACAAGCACTCCCTGCCACTTTGGAACGAATCATGACAAGTACTGAAGTTGTTTGGGCTATTTCGTTATTGCTAGATTGCGTCTCTCTGTTCTCCCAGCCAGCTCGACTTGATCTTTACTCCGGTCTATGGCAGATTTGGCGGGTAGTTTGTGAAATCAGAAATGATATGAGGCACCACGGTTCGGTTTCAAGTTGTGCAGCTGGCTCCAGCACAAGTAGGCGAGCTGTGGTGCTGTTTTGAATGGAGTAGATACTGTACTCTAACGGGGCTCTTTGTTTTTTTTATAAAGCGATATGTATCGTTGGCATCTTGGGCCGAGTACTATATCATGTTGTGAATCGCGGCGAGCGCGGCACGGCCACGTGCGTTTTATTATCGTAATTTCAACTGGCGGAGTTTGACTTTGGCGCCCCTTCATCATCAACGCTTTTCTCACCTCACATACTCGGTACCACGATTTCGAGATTTCGAGCCACAGATGATTCCGGCGTCAAGGAGTCCGTATCTTGCACGGAGTCGAATGGATTCATGTGTGTTTCTCTTGATGATATTTTCGTCTCTCATCGTCACATTTGCAGCTTATCCTCCAGTGGATCCGTATCGTGCACCGAGAGGCCGGAGAGGCCCGCGACGAATGTCTTCATGTGGGTCGCTTTTAATGACATTTTACGACCCCCATCTTCACATAAATCTACAGCTTATCCTACGATGGATCCATATCCTACACCGGAACAAATGGATTCATGTACGTTGCCTTACTGTAACGAAATGCTCCCATCGTAACATAATCTACAGCTTATCATCCGTATGCTGCACCAAATCGGATGTATTCATGTAGGTTTATCATAATATTTCCATCCATTAATGTTACATAAATCTACAGCTTATCCTCCGATGGGTCCATATCCTGCACCGGAACAAACGGATTCATGTATGTTGTCTTTCTGTATTGAAATGCTCTGTCCGTCATCGTAACATAATATACAGCTTACCGTCCGTATTCTGCGCCAAATGGAATTTATTCATGTGAGTTTGCCATAATATTTCCGTCCATTATCGTCACAAATCTGCCTGCAGCTTATCCTCCGACGGATCCGTATGCTGTACCGAGGCCAATGAACTCATGTGTGTTGCACCTAATGATATATTCTCCGTCCGAATTTGTCACACAAATCTACAGTTTATACTCCAGAGGATTCATACGGTGGACTGTATTCTGCACCGGGACATGTGCCATTTCCTACACCGTTTCCCACCCCAAGTCGAATGGATTCATGTGTGTTGCCCGTAATGATATATTCACCATCCGTCATCGTCACACAAATATGCAGCTTATCCTCCGATTGATCCATATCCTGCACCGAGACGAATGGATTCATGTATGTTGCCCCTAATAATATTATCTCCGACCGTCATCGTCATAAATCTGCAGCATTGCCAGTGCCAGCGTATCTTCCGATAAATCCGTATCCTGCACCAAGTCGAATGGATTCATGTGTGTTGCCCTTATGATACTTTCTGTCTGTCATCGTCACAAATCTGCAGCTTATCTTCCGAATATGCCATCGGAGGAGCCTGGAGACCCATCTAGGCCGGAAAAGCCCGTAGACAAGTCAGAAGCTTTGTTTTCCATGTACTTGGATAGGTCAGACGAAGACGATAAGAAGACCACTGAGAAGTGGAAAGGAGAAACCGATGCGATCCTTATTTTTGTCCGTCGCTCTTACCAACTTTCGCCTTCGAGTACCATGTGCTAACACTGGTGTATAGACTGGTCTTTTCTCGGCGGCTCTTGCGGCTCTTCTTGCCATTTCCATCCAGAGCCTTCAGCCGAATCCACAAGACACCTCAGCGTTCTATCTCAGAAATATCTTTCATCTACTTGCCAGTAACACTACCACTGATCCAACGATCCCCACCCCATCTGATCCGCCTAAATTTTCTCCGCCGAAATATGCAGTCTTGGTTAATTCACTCTGGTTCTTGAGCCTAGTTATGAGTCTTACCGGAGCTCTCATGGCGGTATTTATACAACAGTGGGCTCAATCCTACCTTCATGCAACTCGAGAACGAAATAGTCCGCACAACCGAGCTCGCATTCGTGCTTTCCACGCGGAGGGACTCGAGAACTTTTACCTTCCCCAGGTAACCCGAGCTGTGCCTATACTTATCCATGGTTCCCTTTTCCTTTTCTTTTCCGGTCTTCCTATCTTCTTGTTCAACGTCAACCACACAGTCTTCAACGTCGTGGTCACGTGGCTGGGTCTCTGTGTTGCTGGTTATGCTTGCGTCACTCTCATCCCGATCTTTAGCCAAAAAAGCCCCTACTATTCACCACTTTCTTCATCGATCTGGTGGTGTTTTACAAACACACTATTTATCATCTGTCGATTCCTCAAGAAATTCATGTCTCATGATTCCTCCGTTTTGCGGTGGTACCATGCCCGTTATGGAAAATTCCCTCTCCGCTGGCCATCTTTGCGCGCTATGCAAAAGGCAGCTGGACATTCTGCTCTGCAACTGTCATCGGACATCGACTACCGTGCTCTGTTGTGGATGTTCGAAACATTGAATGACGATGAGGAATTCGAGCACTTCTTTGATGCTCTCCCGGGCTTACACGGTTCAAAGGCATTGGAAGATGCCGAGGAAAAATTCATCAAAAAACACAAGAAGAAACTGTCGCACGCATTAATCGGGATGATGGACCGTACTTTGTTGTCGGAGCTGATATCCGAGGAAGTGAAACAACGCCGGATCATTATCTGCACTAAAGCCATCAGTGCGACATCCCTTCTTGGACCTTGGTGGACACTGCGTCGCGTTCTCTTTGGAGACTGGCACGGATTTTCGAGATCGATTCATTTTGGACTTTTCGTGCAAGGTTGGAAGAACATATCCCGTCCCATCACAACTTTCTATGCGGATTATGTTGTCGCAGTTACCCTCGCAAGTGTGCAGCAACGCGATGATTATTGGTTCGAGCTCGCAAGCGGGCAACTGAAAGAGTCCAAATCTCTCCTTCGGAACTACTATTTCACATATGGTGACAGCATACTACTCGCTAACGCTATTTTCATCATTCGGCGGACGATTCAAACCTCCGATTCAGAGAAAGATCACCGAAGCGACATTCTTGAAGGGTCTTCGAAGACGCTGGATTTGATTTGCAGATTTGATATCCAAAATACTTTGCCAGAGCTCCAGCACCAGTTTTGTGATTTATGGAACCGACTTGTGGACGGGGCGAAGAGTACCCACCCTCATGTTGGATTACTTTGTGTGATGATGCTGAAGAGTATTCGCAGGCTCTACCTCACTCTGCATGAAGACACACCGTCTTCCCCAAACGCATTTTCCCCCAGTACCGATGATGGAGACCGAGTTCTGGATGATGCCAAGTCATATCCCAGGTGCAGCATTGGGGATCATAGCAATTCCGAACCAGTTCCCGATTTGCCATTAGACGAGCCACAAACAAGCGCCCGTCCAGCCACTCCCCCCCATTCGACGAACATGATGCCTGCGTTATCGTCTGCATTAGTCCAGGTTTCTTCTCGGCCACCGACATCTTCCGCATCTCCCTATCCCCTCACATCAGCCCAGAGCCCTTCCTACCAGCCTACTCGTCGCTCGTCCTACCATGTTGCTCCTGGTACGCCCTATCAAGTTGCTCCTGGGTCGTCCTACCAAGCTGCCCCTGGCTCGACCTACCGTGGCTCGACCTATCAAGTCGCCCCTGGCTCGACCTACCAAGTGGCTCGTGGATCGCCCCACCGAGTTGTCCCTGGCTCGCCCTATCAAGTCCCCCCTGGCTCGTCTTACCAGGTTGCTCCAGGCCCACCCCACCCAGACCTGACCTCAGGCCCATCCCAAACAAGCCCAGCTTTCCTCGGCCCAAACCAATTAGACCCATTCCCCCGAGGCCCACACCAATCAGGTCTTACCGCCAGGCCTTTCTCAGATTCGCCACTCCCCTTGTTCCTGAGCTAGCCCGCGCACACACGCAAGAGCCGTCTATTAACTCTGCAGGTGCAGAAAAACCCATATCAACTCCCAGTCCCGCCACCTCGACGCATAATATCGATGAGAACCGTGGCAACCTCGGACCGGCAGCTACCATCAGCCATTTGCGGCGGCCATATATCCCGCCGATGATGTCCATACAGGAGACGCCACCTACTCCATCACTGCTCACTCCGACGTCTACAGGTTCTGCGACTGCTGCGCCCGTGCTACCAGTCGTCCTGTCGACCTCCCAGGAACGCGTGCCCACTCCCAAGCCACCGTCCTCAGCCTTACCACAGGGGCCGCCTGTAAGCCCCCCGGATACCTTGCAAGTCCCCCGGATACCAGCACACCCTTGCAAGTTCCCCCGGACACAAGCGCGGCGCACTCTAAAGTCGTGAAGTTCGTCGACCCGCCTATGGCAGTGCCAGATTTCCCCCCCAGTCCGACGACGCGGGTGTCGACTGCACCGGGTGCTTCTAGGCCCCTGCTTTTCCCTACGCACATCTCAGGGGAGGGCAGTGTACCATTTATCAACGTCAATGAGTACGGGACGTTCTCCGGGCTGTTACACTCCTCACCGCATAAGGTGCTATATGAAGACGAGCTATACCCGACGGCGCTGCACCTCTTCGAAGCGCACAAGTACCTTCCTCACCGGCGTGACCTTGCGGATCGTATCAGGCATTGCGAGCGCGTAGAGGAAGTCATCTCAATCAGCGCAGAGCTGGCCGACTTCGTACGGCGGGACTGGGGAAACATCATGCTCAGCACGGTGAGTAAATATTCCCCGTATCTCGCGCCTCGGAGAATATTTCGTTACTGATAGGTTGATTGCTGGTTAACGCGTAGATGGATGAGGTATTGTACCTCAAATTCCGCCAGCATGGTGATCTGCGCACGTTGCTTTTTCTCACGTATCCTACCAAACTGGTCTATGTTGAGTCGAGCGACCTCTTCTGGGGAGACGGTGCGGGTGCTGGCATGAATGAACTAGGCAAGTCACTCATGCGCGTGTGTGAGCGGTTGCGCACCGAAGGAGGGATGTGAACGATCAACGATCAACGTCGATCAACGTCCAACCCTACCACGACGAGCGAACAAATTGAATCTTATGCCTTCGATTGACATTTCCTAGGACCCCCTTTCTACAGTTTTTTTTTTCTTTTTCAGTTTTCCTGGTATGTGTATGCAAGTGTGTATGTTCCGCTATTGTACATCCAGTGCCTTCCAAGGTGTTATCCCTTTGGCGGAGATGGTATCGTGGCCAGTATCGTTTTCCCTAGCGTTGATATTTGGCTGTTTTATTCGTGCTGTGTATCCATGCTGAAGTGATCGAGTGAAAAGTGGGCGAGATATTCAGTCTAATCCAAGGTCTGATCACTTTGACACCTCGTCACGTGTTCAGAACATGTCAATGGAACACGTCAAATCGAGTACCGTCGCGACGTGCCGCACCATCTGATCTACCCCCTCAAAGACGTCCGAACCTCCACATTTTCACAGGCATTCATGTGAAGCACGTAGTATTCGACGAGTATGTTTTTCCAGTTTTCTTTTCTCGTAGAGTTTCAATTTTGGCACAGTGACAACCGCGCCACCGGCGTTGCGTTCACATTCGACCCGCTATTCCACCCAGATGGCCCAACCGAAATTCGTATCGTCCGCGGGACAAAGCTCGCAGTGCTATGTGCCGGGTCTTCCCGTACTCCAGGGATATTGGAGCGCTCGGGAATCGGTGCTGTCCTAGAAGAAGTTGGTGTGAAGCAGTGCATCGACTTGCCTGGCGTTGGCGAGAATTACCAAGGTCCGTTCTTGCTGCGCGACAGTCGGGGGCCGACCATGTGACCGATTTTAGGACATGATCCGTTCACAACGCCTTGTACTTTCGGTATTTCTCCGTAGATGCGACACAGGCCCTCGATACAATTTCCCGCAACGATGAAAGCGCAGTATAGGGTACGTCGGATACCCCTTCACAACGCCCATCATAGAAACTTGATCTCTTTTGCACCTCCAGCGGCTACTGCAAAACTCGGAAAGACCGTGAGGGGTCTGATGGCTCACGAGTGCGCTGAACACTTGCTTTTCCCATATCCTTCTGATTGAATATGGTATCAGCGGGTTTAGGGTGGACATCAAGTGGCATCCCGACGCATCCGAACTGGCCGAGTTTGGCCCTGAGTTCAAGGAGATCTGGGACGGCTACTTTGCGAACGCACCTGACAAAAGCTGTGATGTGGTTGAGTATAATGTCGGCGTGCGTTTTCAGACCAATTCTTCCTGTTGATTTGTACCGTGATACCCACGACGTAATCAGGTTAGTTGGCGATGCGACTCCGGTTCCGCCGCGCAAATTCATTGTAGCCAGCACAGTGAGTACGATAGGCTCCATCCTGCCTGCATCATCATCACCATCATCACGCCCTAACCCCCGCCTTGTGTGCACACCACCCACCATGTCATATCATTTCATAGGGATACCCCGTCGCGCGCAGCCAACATACACATTACACACAGCGAGGACGTTTGTCTCCGCACCCGTCGACTTTGTCCCAGAGTACCTCGAATTTTCAGTCCGACTTTCCTCCGACTTATCGCACACATGAGCATGTTGCAAATACCACGCAGGATGGCAAAACGTGGAGATTCGGAGTTACAAATTCTTGCGCGAGATTGTCCGGCTGTTGCCTGACTTCAGCGGTGACCTGCCGGCGCAACACCCTGCGTTCGCACCAGGTAGCCCAGCGGCGAGCGGTGATCATCCCGCACGCGGAGGTCCCCATCGCATTTGACACGTCGCGAATCGAGTATTCCGAGGAAAACGAGCGCGCGCTAGAAGGGTATATGCGCGCAAGGGGTGCGTGTGGAACATTATTCTACAAAGATGATCTCTGATGGTTCTCGCCCCCTCCCCTAAACAAGTACGCACGATCTGTCATGCGGTGAGCGCCTTCTCCTCTCATGGTCGAAGTGGTAATTTGCGCGACGGTTAATGTGCGTCTCCCCGCGTCTCCCCTTTCCCCCTTAGGACTGTGCTATGTATAGATCAGCACTTGTGCGATGAAGCCACGCCAGCGAGGTCGTGTTGTCTATTTGCGCCTGTACGTGTATGGCATTCATGGACGCAAAGTCACCGACTTGTCGACCAGCCCGGGCAACGTCTCTGCGAACACGTACTCGACTGGGGTGTTTATCGGGTAGCCTGCAGTGACCATCGCGGAGGAGCTGGACATCAAGGGTGTCGTGTGAGGGTACGTGTCCAGTTGAATAACCCAATGGGTTTGTTGCTATATTATGATGGAGTACACTTGGGTACAGTATACATGTATACTAGGGCACCACGTCCGTGTCGGGGTCCGACCAGTGTTTTTTTAAATAAAATAAATATTTAACCACATATGGAACGGTACATTGAAGAGGAATGCATAGATAGGGAGAGGAGCACGAATGAAAGCATGCAGACTTCGCGTGAGCATCTGTCACACTCAGTGCCGCTCATATGCATTCCGTAGTATTGCTCAAGACAGGTCATACTTTCGTGAAGGTCCACGTGGCTGCGGGCGACACGATTGAAGAAGTCGTGGACAGCTTGCAGTTGATGATGAGCCAAATACCGGTCAGGTTGGTGAGAGCAGAACGCGTCGTCATTAATGCGTCATTGTCAGTCATGTTCCAATCTTGTTGAGCGGTTGATGCAAGCGGGTGAACGCGGGTTTGTTGCGCTTGTTCACAGAGTCAGGCTTGTCGTGCCCAGTTTGCTCACGCTGTCTTGCACGGCAAGCGTCAGCGGCAGGGCCGGTGGAGGTGGTGCATACCTCACAGTGACGTCTGGATCGGTCTGCATTGTTCTGTTTGTGGTTGGTGATCGCTGCGTTCTTGTTGTGCATGTCTGTTCAGTCGGTTGAAATCAAAGATGCGTGTAGGATGTGGCGAGCGAAGGATGGGAGCTCCTATTACGTCACGCTTTCACACGTGTGTCGTGACGGCCGAATCGGGACTGGCGTTGGAAAACCCCTGGTAGGCCTCCCTCCGTAGCCTCGTAACCAGGCTCGTGCAATGGGGTATACCACGATGCGAGATGGGGCAAACCACAATGCAGAGCCTGGGGGATCTGAGTTTAAACTTGGCTGGAAGCGTAAAGTTACCGTATATGGGTAACCTGAAAAAGGAAAACAGTCATGTGATTGCAAAGTGAATACATGATTGCCTGCAGGCCACGAAATTTGGAACGCGTTGATCATATTTCCTTTGATTCATCGTTCAGAATGAAGCGTTCGAACGTGATTATCATCCCAGTGAATCCCAACACCCCCAAGAAATGAAGACGAAAGAATCTGGTCACTTGGACAAACATTGAGCTTCACTTCCGATAACTCCGACACTCCGAGATCCGTGCCTACCCAGGACGAAAATCAGCCCTATCGTCCGCTTAGCAGTCCCTGGACGCTCAGAATCACCCAGTTTTCCGATGAATGCGTCTGTGAGTCGTTGACTAGGGGGGATATCTTGATATCTTGATATCAGCTGGTCACCAGTAAGTGTCCTGATCATTTGTAGGTCATTTTCAGTGTACAACACATCTGTAGTAGCCATATCATACACCTTTCAGCGACGAGGAAGGCCTCAACGCGTGATCACATGATTTATTTCCTTATTCGGGATAACCATATACAGTAAGTTTTTGCTTCCAGCCAAGTTTAAACTCAGATCGACCGGTCTCTCTAGCGAGATATCCACCCTTGGATTCGCCGAGAGACGGTCACCGGTCTACTCCCTCCGGCCTTCGGCCTCGGTCGGAATAAGCCTGAGCACTTCCAAACAGAATCTGTACTTACTGCGCGGGTTGGATACGATTACATCCGACACGCTCGGAATGGAGAATTGGAATAGAAGTACTAATTTGGTTAGTCTACAATGCATCAGGAAAACACGTGGGGGACGTGGCACGTCTGTCGTCCACCTTTTCACCCTTTCTCTCACCTCGCGTATTCGTTACCACAATCTTCAAACCCAGACATTCTCAACGAGACCAAGTGAAATGGATCCATGTGGGTTGCCCTTACTGTAACGATATCCCCATCCATCATCCTCACTCAAATCTCAAGCGTATCCTCCGGATCTGCCAGAAGAGCAAGCAGAAGATGATCTTGGAGGCCCATCTAGGCCCCAGTCCGTAGACAAGTCGGGAGCTTTGTTCTCTATGTACCTGGATAGGTCAGATGAAGTTTTTATCAAGATCACTGAGAAGTGGAAAGGAGAGCGTGATGCTATTCTTATCTTTGTCAGTCACTCTTACCTTGCTTTTGAGTACCATTTTTCGACTTTTAACACCAGTGTATAGACTGGTCTTTTCTCAGCCGCTCTTGCCGCTCTTATTTCCGTTTCTGTCCAGGGCCTTCAGCCGGGTTCACAGGACACCTCAACGTTCTATCTCGGAAATATTTATCATCTACTTGCCAACACCACCAGTTCCCAGTCCATTGTCCCTCCCACCCCTTCTGCTCCACCTATATTTTCTCCGCAGAAAACTGCAGTCTTGGTCAACTCATTTTGGATCTTGAGCCTGCTTATGAGTCTCACAGGGGCTTTTATAGCAGTGTTTATACAACAGTGGGCTCAAGTCCCTCCGGAGACTCAAGGACTGCATAGCCCACGCCACCGTGCTCGCATTCGTACATTCCACGCGGAGGGAGTCGAGAAGTTGTACCTTCACTTGGGAGCCCGAGTTGTGCCTTTACTTATCCAAGCTTCTCTTCTCCTCTTCTTTGCCGGTCTTCCCGTGTTCTTCTTCAATGTCAACCACACAGTCTTCAACGTCGTGGTTACATGGCTGGGTATCTGTGTAGTTGTTTACGCCTGCATCACTCTCATGCCGATCATCTTCCGAAATAGCCCCTACTATACACCACTATCTCCGTTCATCTGGTGGTGTGTTGCCAGCGTGCTATTTATCATCTATCGACTCCTCAAGAATCTCATACCCCGCAATTCGTTCGTTCTCCGGTGGTACCACGATCAATTTGCGATTTCCTATATCCGCTGGCCGTCTTTTCGTGCCATGCAGAGTGCAACAGAACGATTTGCTCTGCAACTGTCATCGGACATCGACTATCGTGCTTTGTTGTGGATGTTCATGACATTGGAAAACGATGATGAATTCGAGCAGTTCTTTGATGCTCTCCCGAGCCTATGCAACTCAGTAGAGTTTGAGAATGCTCAGGGAGACTTCATCAAACCAAACCAGAAGATGCTGTCATATGCATTAATCGGAATGATGGACCGTACATTGTTGTCGGAACTGGTATCCGAGGAGGTGAAACAACGGCGGATTATTATCTGTACTAAAGCCATCGATGCGACATACCTTCTTGGACCTTGCTGGACACTGCACCACGTTCTCCTTGGAGACTGGCACGGATTTTCGAGATCGATTCATTTTGGACTTTTTGTGCAAGGTTGGAAGAACATATCGAGTCCCATCACGGCATTTTATGCGCAATATGTTGTCGCAATCACGCTCGCAAGTGTTCAACAACGGGATGATCGTTGGTTCCAGCTGGCAAGTGGGCAACTGAACGAGTCCAAATCTCTTCTTTTGGACCGTTTCGCACACGATGATAGTATCTTACTCGCTAACGCTCTTTTCATTGTTCGGCGGATGATTCAAACCTTCTCTGGATCAGAGATCTGTCACCGAAGCGACATTCTCAAGGCGTCTTCGACGCTGGAATTGATTTGCAGATTTGATATTCAAAACACTTTGCCAGAGTTCCAGCACCAGTTCTGCAGCTTATGGAACCAACTTGTGGACGAGGCGCAGAATAATACCCGTGATCAAGTTAGATTGCTCTTTACAAAGATACTGAAGAGTATTCGCAGGCTCTACATCACTTTGCATGAAAAAACGGGTTCTTCCCCCACGGCCATTTCCTCCAGTACCGACGATGGGGACCGAGTTTTAGATGATACTATGTCGTATCCCAGGTGCAATATTCGTGAACATAGCCATTCCCAACCAATTCCGGATTTGCAATTATATGAGCTACCAAGAAATACCGGTCTTGTCACTGCCCCCGGCTTGACGGACATGATGCCTGCGTTATCGTCTGCAGTTTGGAATTGGCCACTGACCTTTTCCACGCCTCCCTATCCCCTCATGTCAGCAGCCTCGAACCCCCAATTCAGAATTACTCCGAACACATCCCATGGTGTTCTCCAGAGCCCGTACTACCAAGTTACTCCTTACCCAGACCTAGCCCAATTAAACCCAGCCCCACCAAGTCCGCCCCAATTAGGCCCACCTCGCCTCCTGCCTCAATTAGGCCCACCCCTTCCTGGCCCACCTCAATTAGGTCCAGGCCCATCCCAATTAGGCCCTCTCACTTACGCATCACCAGCTAGGTCTTCGGAACCGTCTTCCTCAGATTTGCCAGTCCCCCTTGTCCCTAGGCCAGCGCACACACACACGCAAGAGCCCCCCATCAACCCTGCAGGTGCCGACAAACCCATATCGACACCCGCTCCCGCCACCTCGACGAATAATACCGATGCGAACCATGGCAACCCCGGACAGGCAGCTACCATCGGCCATTTGGAGCGGCCATCCATCCCGCCGAAGATGGCCATACCAGAGACGCCGCATGCTCCATCATTGCTCACTCCGACGTCTACCGGTTCTGCGATGGCTGCGCCCGTGCTTCCAGTCATCCTGTCGACCTCCCAGGAACGCGTGCTCGCTCCAAAGCCACCGTCCCCAGCCATACCACAGCTGCCTGTAAGCCCCCTGGATACTAGCACACCCTTGCAAGTTCCCCCGGACACAAGCTCGGCGCACTCTAAATTCGTGAAGTTTGCCGACCCCAGTACACCCATGGCTGTGCCAGATTTCCCGCCTAGTCAGATTATGCAGGTGTCGACTGCACCGGGTGCTTCTAGGCCACTGCCTTTCCCCACACCCATGACGGGGGGAGGCGGCTTCACGCCTATGACGGGAGAAGGCACTATATCTGTGCCATCATCCGCACTCAGGAGAGATAGCCCCGCGCAGACACCACTAGCCATGCCCTCAGTTATCAAGGTCAATGGGTATGGGGAGTTCTCCGGGCTGTTACACTCCTCACCGCATAAGGTGCTGTATGAGGACGAGCTATACCCGACGGCGCTGCACCTCTTCGAAGCGCGCAAGTTCCTTCCCCACCGGCGTGACCTCGCAGATCGTATCAGGCACTGCGAGCGCTTAGAGGAGGTCATCTCAATCAGCGCAGAGCTGGCCGACTTCGTACGGCGGGACTGGGGAAACATCATGCTCAGCACGGTGAGTAAATATTCCCCGCATCTCGCACCTCATCTAGGAAGAGGATGTTTCTTTACTGATCGATTGATTGCTGGTTAATGCGTAGATGGACGAGGTATTGTACCTCAAATTCAGCCAGCACGGTGACCTGTGCACGTTGCTTTTCAGCACGCATCCTGCCGAACTTGTCTATGTTGATTCCCACGACCTCTTCTGGGGAGACGGTGCAGGTGGTGGCATGAATGAACTTGGCAAGTCACTCATGCGTGTGTGTGAGCGGCTGCGCATTGAAGGAGGGACATGAGCGATCAACGATCAATGTCTCTCAATGTCCAACTCTACCACGACGAGCGAACAAATTAAAGGTTACGCACGTTACGCCTTCGGTGGGCATTTTCAAGGACTCCCTTTCTATGTTTTTTTTTTTCCTTTTTCAGTTTTCCTGGTATGTGTTCCGCTTTTGTACTTCCAGTCTTCCAGAGTCTTCCAGGGTGTTTCCTTTTGGCGGAGATGTATCGTCAGTTTGCCTAGCGTTGAGAACGTTGAGATTTGGCTGTTGTATTCAGGCTGTATATCAAAATTCGAAGTGTTTGAGTGAAAGATGGATGAGATGTTTGGTCTGTTCGATCTGAGTGGGTCAATTGACCCGAACTCGTCACGTGTTCAGATTTTATAGTTACACCACCTTCCGCCCGTCAAAGATGTCGTGGACCCGTCGCGACAACATTTCGTCTGCCGAACTTATGTCATAAATTACAAAAGTGGATGGACCCATAACTGAGTAAATTCATAACGTCATCAAAAGACGAGATAGGAGGACGATCTATCCAAAGTGTTAAAGACTACAAGTGAGGAGGGGGGAAAAAATTGTGTGCGTGCGAGTGTATGCATTGCTTGCCTACAAGAATCCAATTCCCCCATCAAATCCGCATACAGCATCTGCCTGCCCTGTCCTTCCTCCCCTCATTCAGCAGGTGTAGGCGATTGTGCCGCCCGAGGTGCGTCCACCGGGGCTAGCGCGGACCTTGGCGATAAAGTCGGCGTATTACCCAACGACGACGACGACACATCGCCGTCCATACCCGCACTTGCGCCCGCAAAAGCAGCAGTAGTGCCGCCAATCGAGCCGGCCATGGGCTCTGGGGACTCCGTGCGCAGCATCGCGATGTGCTGGCCGAGCAGGGATTCGGGTGGGCGCACGCCGCCACGACGCAAGCGCGGTATCGGGCGGGAGCTGCGCAGGTCGGCGGGTGGTGGTGGTGGGAGGGAGAGTAGCGCGCTGCTGGGCAACCATGAGAGGAACGTGCGCGGCGATCGCGTGTCGGTTTGTGTCGTCATCGTCGTCGCCGTCGTGGCTGTCGTGGCTGTTGACGGGGTTGGGCTCGATCGCGAGCTCAGAGTCGTCCCTGGCCCCGTTCCAGAACCTGTGCCAGCACCGACGCTAGCGTTTTCCGGGATGGGGCTCCATGGCAACTCGGGGCGGCGCGTCGGGAAGAAGCGACGGGGAGGCACCCACGTCGTGTTTGGTGAAAGACGCGACGATGTTGTCGCCGTCGTTGAGTCCTCTGCTTCGGTTTCAGGGCTCGGGACAACGCTATTGCTTTCACGCCCCGACGAGCGCCGGCGCGAGGTGAAATCGGTGAAATCAACGGTCCGGGATCGGGCCGGGAGACGGCGGATGGATGGCTGGCGTGTGAGCGGCGGGGCGGAAGGCGCTGTCGTTGGGGATGGGGGACCCCATCCATCGGGGGAGGTGTCACGAAGGAGGACCCAGTCCTCACGCCGGGTTGCAGAGCGCAGCATGTGACGCAGGTGAGGTGGCGTGGGGGAAATATGTGGGTCGGTGTAGGCTGGGTGGGCTTTTGGGATAAGAGCGAATAGGGTGGGAAAAGAGGGAGGACGAACAGGAGCCGGGGTTTGCATATGCATCGTATAGATCAGTGCCTAAACGAGCACCCTCGACTGCACCAGTAGGGTCCATCATGCTCTCCAGACTGTCATTATCGTCGTCGAGATCCATCTCATCCGGCGGGAGGTAATCGGTGAGATAGAGTGGACGACGAGCGGGGACACTGCGCCCGGCACGGTCGCGATAGATGCGCTGTGGTGAGGCGAGGGTGCGGAGACCCTTGGCTGTGCGGTCGGATATCAGCCGACGGTCGGCCGCTTGTCGATGGCGGCGCTCTGCCATTTCCTGCAGCGATGAAAATGGTTGGTGGTGAGTGTGCATGGGGATTGACAGCCTGGACGCACCCTGACCAGCAGCTCCGTCAACGTCGTCGTAAACGAGTCCCCAGGATCTAAGTCCTCCACAAACGCTTCATAGGATATCGAGGGCTCCACCTTTTCGAGTCTTGATCTTTTCACCGCGCCGGAGCTAAATGGAAGGATAAAGAAGTAGAACGGTGCAATTAGCAATGTTAATAAGGAGGGGTAGGCGTCGTGGAATGGCAAGCGTACACCAGGCTTTTGATCTTAGCGCCGAGAACGTCGTCATAGTATTCTGATGTCCTGCGGCATATCAGCTCCATGTTCCTACACGTGCGTAGAGATCTTCATGCACCATTTACCCATTTCCAAAAAGTCCCGAGGGCAGTGCTCTGTAGCCACGCGAGTCGACGAAGAAGGGGAAGGCTGGGAAGTGCCCACCAGTGGAGCACCTTAATAGTTTGGTCGTGTTTGGGCACGTCTGAGAAACAAACTGTGGCGTCGGTCTTGTACGGTCAGCGACACACACTCGAGGTGGTTGTTCCGCGAGGTGTCCCATGTTGTGGTCTGACATGGAGATGGGGTCAACAGGGTAAGTGATATGGCTTGGGTGGCAGCATCACCGGATCAAGGGACGATGGATAATTCTCGACTTCCGGTTTTGAGAAAACCCGCGACTGCGCACGGACGGCGTTCAGCTGCTAGTGCATCGGCTTATACCTTTAGCGTGTATTTCATATGCGCTATCTTTGCCGTCTGGAGGCGCCCGGTTCCGACTTATTGCATGTTGACTGCTCCTCATCCATCCTGGGAATTCGGTCCTTGCCTCAGGGGTGGTTATCTCTTCACAGTCGGCGATTTCTGCGTAAGTGTATGAGAGTGGTACGCTTGGGGGTTCATCTGGGGAGGCCAACTTGCATAGACATCGTCTAAAAGTTGCGAGGTGTCCGTCCATGGTGGTTCGCTTGGCGGGAGGACATCGTCACAGAACGAAGAAAGGAGGCTGTGAACATCTGCTCAGGTCAAGCGTGTAGCCTATCCCCGAATCATTCTGGTCAAGTATGATAGGGCGGACGTACACGGCGGGGTTTTGTTAGCTTAAGAAACTTCGTCCGCTTGCTGTCCTGGTGTATGCGTACCCATATACAGAAATGCCCACCAAACCGTCTCAGCATGCGCCCCAAACCTTTGCTTCTGACTCTGTTCTCGTCCGAGATTGTTTTTTTGCTTGTGGGCATCGCGCATCCGCACATGGACTAGTAGGATGCCATGACGCCTTATGGCTCTGACACCAACGATCTGGGGCCAAATCATGACCGGCATGTGCGAGGACGATCTACGCCGGCGGACTCTCCGTGACAACTTTTTCATCAATTTGGAACGTCTAACGTCTACCCTCCTCGCACGTGACGTACAAGGGAACGAGAAAGAACAATAGAAAGAAAAATACCCATTTCTTACAGGCGTGACGTACAGTGTATCTAACTGAGTATCGATGATTGATCACAGTGATGATGGCCGTGGACGTTAATAGAAGAGATGTTTGTGTAATGTCATTCACGATACATTGAAGGGGACGATGACCAGGGAAGGCGGGTAAGTGTAACTCGGAGCAAGTCGGCACCTTGGTCGCACGCTGCCGGAGCTCGCTCGAGCAGACTGAAAGTCGCGACAGAGAAGAATCTCAGAAGATAGCGCATCCTTGAACACGAGAGTTCGGTGCGCGGGGTGTTGCTGGGGAACGATTACTGTAGGTAAGTTCAGTCGACACACCCATCTCGCGCATTCTGTGGAAGGTCCCGTTCGATCTTACGGGTGCCAAGCCAGCCTGACATTGTCACTACCGATCACTCAAACTCTACATTCAGGTCCGTTTCTCCTCATTACCCGGTTCAGTCCGCATATATGTCTTAGTTACTAACCTCCAAATCGTCCGTGCAGCCGATTCTGTACAAACCATTGAAGACGCACTCGCAGACATCTCGCACCCCCAACCCGATGTATGATGGTCTACTTACCTTTACTCTCTCTCTCTTGGATGTTCTCTCTTTACTATAGTGGCTAAGCTTTGTTCTCCGTTCCAATATTCGTTGTGGTCCTTGTGGACGCCCGCGTTTCCACAAATATGAATATTAGAGCCCTTCCAGTTGGCTCTCAAATGCTCCCTGGTTAGTAGGCATCGGAACGTGTATTCGACTGCCCCAAGCGCGGATATACCCCCCTGGTTCTGCAACCTCTCACACAACTTAGAGACTTAGAGCAGAAAGTCGTATGGTCTTTGGTCTTTGCCCTCCGAGTCGCTGGCCCCTCAACGTGTAGAATTCCAGATCGTAACCTCAAGGCAGCTTGAAATTGCCGAATTGGGCTGGACAGCAGATCAGGGATTGGCATCACGGGCGGAGATCAACAGGGACTATTAAACGATTCCGAGTCTTTAGGCACGGTACGCGAGGAAAAGACGGCATGAGATGCATCTTTGAGGGTGGAGCTCTGTCCTGTACTCGCCGCGCGCCCGGGGAATCAGCGCTTTAATTAATCAGCTGTGAGCCGGCGCGCAAGTGAGCGAACGGGCGAAAGCACTCAGTGCTTCTTAATCGAAGATGACGGGAACGCGCCCGAGGCGAGCTCGCGACGAGTGGGTGGCCTCCCGGAGCAAAGTGGCGATTTGTGGGGTTTGCGAGCCTCGTCATCGATCCAATGGATATCTTGGGTGAAAAGGGTGGGCAATTTGAAAGATGCGAGGGGCTGGGTTCTTTGAACCTCACTAGAAATAGTGCGGATAGGCGGACAACTGTGTCACTTGTCGCCCTCTCCTCTCCGCTCACCCAAAGACCCCGTTCTGCGCCTGCGTTCGCCTCGCTACGGCTCAGAACCAGGTGAGCAACCAGGTGAGTATACACGTTGACACTTGACACGTTGACGCGTTGACGCCGCCTGACAGCCGTGGGATACCCCTGGACACGTGATTATACCCCTGAAAACGGGTGATAGCCCTGATCATGATAGCCCTGAACACGGGGCGAACACGGGGCGATGACCATGGACGCTGCGTATCACATCTCTCATTACCTCTATGTCTCAAACTACTCACCAAGTCATCGACGTGGGTGACAACCCAGGCAAGAACCCAGGTATCTGTTTCCCGTTACGTTTGACCTCTACTCGCTGAATTCATCACTTTTATGATGTCAATAACAGATGATCACCCCCAAGATCACCCTGACCGCCCGCAGTCGGCACCAAATCCGCCATCCCAAGGAGAATCCAACTTCGGTGACAGCTCTGGACCGTTCTTCTCCATATACTCCAAGACTGCAGAGGAAGAAGACAACAAGATGGTCGATCGCTGGCAAAAGGATGCTGACGGGATCCTCATTTTCGTGAGTCCTTGTGTCGCCAATCATATTGTCTTGTACATAAATTGGATTATCATAGACTGGTCTATTCTCTGCCGCGGTTGCTGCGCTCCTTGCTTTGACCGTCCCAGACCTGAGGCCAAATAGTCAGGATACCTCTGCATTCTATCTAGGCAATATCTACGGAGTTCTCGCCGACCCAAACGCAACACGTGCTTCCATCCCCCTCCCGCCAATCCACCCCCGTTTTCTCCTCCGAGATATACTGTCTGGGTGAATACGCTCTGGTTCTTGAGCCTGGTGATGAGTCTCAGCTGTGCTCTGTGGGCGACATCTTTGCATCAATGGGCGCGTCGATATATCCGTCACACTCAACCGGCACGGTGCAGTCCAGAGAAGCGGGCGCGGATGCGTGCATACTTTGCAAACGGCGTGGACAAAATGCGCATTCCGTGGGCGGTTGAAGGACTGCCGACGCTGCTACATCTCTCTCTGTTCCTGTTCTTGTTGGACTAGGCATTTTCCTGTTTAATGTGCACCAGGAAGTGTTCATATTTGTGGTTTCATGGATCGGGTTCTTCTCAACCGTGTATGGGTTGATCACTCTGCTGCCATTAATTCGGCATGACAGCCCGTACAACAC